>JAZHYW010032238.1:0-125818 GCA_037355805.1 Ixodes ricinus | reverse complement strand
CTGGCATACTTCAAATGCCATTGGCTTGTGGCAACAGTAGCCGAGTGGGCAAGAATAAAATGAATACACATTTCACTGGGCGCGATGCTGCCAACTTTACTACTTAACGATGCGAGATGTGAGCTACGTAATTACCTCGGAAATATTTATTTGGTCCAAATAGTAGACAGTGAAATTAACAGGGCCCGTGACAAACCCCATAGAAGGGCGTCCAGTCCTGACCGATTGCACCGGATAAACATTAAGTCGGCGACTAATGCAGAATAATTCCACAGCTTCACTAATCACACCCATGTACATAGAATTCATACACCAACACAGTGTCTACAAAGAAGTCCGGCAAGGCTTCGCCCACAACTGGTGCGGGTGCACCAGCATGCGCACAGCCGAGAGCAGCGCCACCGCAGTGCCGTGTGACGTCAGAGAGTTTGGGTTGGTCTATAGCTCAGATGGCCATATAACCGACTTGTGCAACCGATGGCACGATGGGAGAAATAATCGGGTCACACAATTTCATAGCTTATGTTTATCGTCTGCCGCTTCTCGGCGACCTTGGAGGTCTCTGTTCACTTAACTACGTGAAAAAATAATTTTAGACGCCAGAAATTCCTGCGATGAAAGCTAAAATGATGCCAAAATGCGAGACGTTAAGAACGAGCGATGGGTGCATATGTACAGGATGTCTTCTTCTTCTCCTTTGTGTTTAAAGGGACCATGAAATGACCTTTTTACTTTTGCCAGATAACTTTTACATTAAACCTTCAACGTTCACTGAATGCCGAACAGGCATCCGTTTTCGTCTCGGTTCATTAACTTCTACACAAAAATAATGAAATATCGACTTTTTCTTCTCTCCACTGACCGCAAAACAAGTTGCGGCGTAATTTTGACGGTCGTGACGTACGCTGGGACAGGAACCGGAAGTTCTCTCGGCAGTAGAGAGTGGGAGCGTTAGCGGCGGCGAGTTGGGGTGTGCCGGTAGGTTTTACTGCGCTGATGTCACCGACGTATTTTCTGAATCGACGCCCTCATCGCCGCGATAGCCATGGACACATCGCAGCTGAGCGAAATTCAATGAGATATGTTGCGCTACAGCGACAGCATGGGACTAGTCTCATACGCCGGTATGCCTGTTGGGAAGTGCGGCGAGTCTTCCGGTGAAGACTCCAGAAGTCAACCCAACTGTCATTGTTGGTAAAAGGCGGCCCGTGTCAGTCGTTTGCAAAGCGACGTAGATGGAAACAAATCGCCGCGGCGTTTTTCACGGCCTCGGAGATGCAGGAGCGAGCCGACGTTAAAAAAGATACGTCTGAACTACGACAGTGTCAGCAAGAGCCACGTAAATACCTGTTCACACTCTGAGCGGACGCGCGTTTGATGGAAGTGCTGTATTCGCGCTGTTTGTGAGCGCTTCGGGACCGATCTTTTACGATTGCAACTCGATACTGACGCGGCACTCGGCAAAGGAAGGTTGGCCCGGCATTGCACGTAGCTCCCACGAACTTTTTAGCTCGACAGTGACGTGCAGTCGTGTCAGAATAAAAATGGCATACTAATAACAAAGTGTACATACCGTGTTACGAAGGTAATCCATACGGCGTTTATTCGAGCTCTATATCACACAAAACAAGAAGATAGAATCGACGAGAGTCCTTTTCGACGACAGTGTTCGTCAACACTGCCTCGGAAAACAAGGAGATGACAAGGGAAGAGATTGACTCACCTGTTAATCTAAAATTGAGGTCAGCGATCAAACTATAATACAGGAAGGGTCCACAAGGGTCGCGCGGGCATATTTCACTCAGCACGCCAGCCGGTCGTGGGCAGACTGTCTTGGCCAAGTACCGTCGAAGCAACGCTGCGCCGAGTCGGAGTGCCTGCTAGGCCTATATTCTGCGCAGCTCGCTTGATCGGAGTCGGTGGATTCGCGACCGTCGTAGCTTTTCTCGGCTGTTCGTGGATCCAGCGTTCTTGTTCGTCGTGGTCTGTTTCAAGTACTTTTTTCTTGCTGCTTGAAGTCGGGACGCGCGAGAAGAACACGTAAGAAAATAAACGTTCGTTGGTCGTCGCGACCAACGACGCTGTCGGCCATGCTGATTTGACCGTAGGAAGTGCGTAAGCAGCTGAACTCCATGGAACGACATTATGTGGCGAACGCCGCCCGACGGCACGCTTCGCTTTGCGCGCGACGTAGCAGGCACTGCGCTGATTCCACGTGCAGAGCAAAAGCCGCCGGGCAGAATTCGTCAGCTTACTGTCTGAATATATCGTCCCATGGAGTTCCTCCGGAGCTGGCTCTCAGCTTCGTTTACCACATGATGAGATGGCGCTTGGCTCTCGGCATTATCAGATTTGGCAATTTTCGCCACACATCCCTAATTATGCTACAAAATGTGGATCTGAATATTATTTAACAAAACTTTTAGGAAATATTTGCCGGCTATTTATTGTTTATGATCGCGGTGCTGGTGAGGTAGGCGCTTACCGAATAGGCGACGTGGATTCGGCTGACGTGCTGCAGTTCCGCGGATGCATTAGCAGTAAAAAGTCAGAGAGCTTTCGAAGGAAAGAAGGCGCAAAAAGAGTCCAGTTTTCTTTTAAAAGTTCTATAGCAAATAATTTTTTTGACTCCCTATTTTATGTTTTTGTGTTTCTTTTCACACCTTTTACGGCGTCCGGTGGATGAAATTCGATTTCAGAATCGTTTCATGGTCCCTTTAAGCTTTACAGATTTTTTTTTTTTTTTAAGAGCCGTGAGAGCTACACGCATGCGGTCTGTGCAAGTGGGTTATACGGCCAGGGGGAGATACTATGGAAGGTTAATTTTCACGATAAGTCGAATGATGAACTGAAATTGTTTAATTAACTTTTCAATTGGCGAAAATAAAACTATGGTTTCAATTAAAAACTTGCGGAGCGTCATCGAAAACCACTGAATAAGTAAATTTTAGAAATGTTTGGGGCGCGTAATATGCGCCTTGGTGCACAACAGGCGCAAGGCTAAAAGTTAGTGCGAAAACGAGTCCGCGCAGTGTTTACGCCTGTTATCCGCGTTTTCACAGCGCCAGCGTTGCGCCCGTTACACGAGCGGAAACTTCGGTGCACCGCCGTGCTTGCCACGAGCCCCAAATATAAGTTTTACTTATTTAGTGGTTTTCGATTACGATCAGCAGGTTTCTAATTGAAACCAGATGCTAGATATCACTAATTAAAAAGTTCAACAAATTTTACTTCATTATCCGAATTATCGTGGCAATAAACCCCATTAGTGTCAGCTGTCACGGCTTTATTAAAACAAATATGTAAAGCCTAAAAGAACGCACTGTCATATACAGGTGTATACGACACTCACGGAACGGCGCGTGAAACGCACCTGACTATCTATACCTGTCATTTGATCGCTACGAACTAGCCTTTGTATCGGTGTAGAAATGCTCGCAATCCCGTTTCAAAGGTAGTTTCGTCACAAATTTTACGGTGCGAGCCAGTTTTTGGGCATCGAGTTTCCCCGTTTTTTACGCCGGTAAAGTCAGCGTGACTCTCGTCCCGTTTCACCTAGAGGCTCTACCTACCAATAGTTCCTGGATAAAAAGGCGGGTACAATGCCCATGCGAGCTTCTATCACCTTCCTCTGATATATTGGGTTATACTCCTCTGTAACGTGAAAGTAAAATGAAAACGAAACAAAAAATAGAAGAAGAAAATTCGCAAAAAATAAGTCGCTGAAACACAAACCCAAAATGTAGAAACGGAGAGATCGAGTCATTTCTGTGTGGCTCGGAAAAAGGAGCCCCATCTTTTTTATTTCTTTCGCAATCGTCTTGCTTCGATGGCTTCGCAAAAATCTCCGAGAGATGTTCTTGGTCGGTCGTCGATGAAGGACGAGACGGGTCTCGAGAAAACCAAGAGCGCTGAGGGAGTCATCCAGACGAGGTCAAAGTCGAGTCGTGTTCGCCTCTTATCACAGCTCTGGAGTGTCGGGGGGAGCAAAGGCTTCTTTTTCTTTTCCCTGTTTCATTCCATTTTTAGCGTTCGTTTCACAAGACACCTGCCGCGATTGCCACTGCTTTTTCGGACGTGTGCGGTGCCGGAGCCCACCTTGAAGAGGGACCAGGCGGCGTTGCTTGCGCGTTGCTTCTCTGACATTCTTACCGTTTTGATCCTCGGCTCGAGGGTGATGTCATGGATTTGAGAATCTGCAAGCGGACAGTCGCGCGCAGGTTTAGGTTCTTGCTTGTATTAACGTCAAAAACTGTCAAATGCGCTACTATGGAGTTTCTGTCAGATGGATCCGGCAATGACGAATCTTCCACCTTATACAGTTATTATTTGTCTTCGTAATCGCGAGCTTTGATTTCCGGGGCAGTAACAATATGATAGTGTCACTGAATTTGATCAAGGCTTCCATTTTGTTTCCCGCCAAAAGAAACCAGGTGCGCATAATTTTGAAGACCGTAGTCGCATGTCTCCAGACTCAAACTCGATTACTCCAGACACTAGCGTGCACTTTCTTGTCAGTTAGAGGAACAAGCGGAATGGATGAACCCCAAGAAAGCACTTTTTTCCTTGCCATGATTGTTATGTTGTTGCGATCTATGCATTCAATGATGAACGACATCGTGTCGCTGGGCTGTTCTTTCATTTCGATGGGTTGAAATCTTTGAACGCATCAGATTTATCTTCGTGCACCCGAACTTTATGAAACTTGAAGAAAACCCAACCATAAGCAGATGGTACAGACAGAACTTTTTTCCCAAATTAATCGGTTTCTAGAGCATACCTTTCTCAACTACCACCATCCACCGCCGCCGCCGCCGCCTCCGTGTCCACCACCTCCGCCTCCGTGTCCACCGCCGCCATAGCCTCCGCCGCCGCCGCCATGGCCACCTCCGCCTCCTCCTCCTCCTCCGCCACCCTTGACGGTCACGTGGTATGTAGCGGTGCCACCGCCTACGCCGCCGCCGCCGCCGCCGTGGCCACCTCCGCCGCCGCCGTGGCCACCTCCGCCGCCGCCGTGGCCGCCGCCTCCGAATCCGCCACCTCCGAATCCTCCGCCTCCGCCGCCGCCGCCGATCGGCTGAAGCGCTTTGACGAGGTAGGCAGGGCCAGCCTACAGTGGCACAGGGATGCATCTCAGTTATAAAGCATTTGTGACGGCATTCGGAAAAGAAATGATCGGCAGCGGATGTCGTCACCGCCATGAAGGAGCTACTACACTCTGTTTTACCCAAAGGTAGGACGCTCTGTCCTACCCTTTTTGGCTGGTTTTTCGCACCAAAAAGTGCTGGAAACCGGCTGGAGGAGTTACAGAGACGTCAGTTACCATTATCAGATTCTCAAGCGGTTCGGTTTCCAATAGGTATAGACAACGGCACACATCCGAACACGCCATGTGCCCAAGCTGTGTGCTGCAGTTAGTTCTTCGCCTTCATCCCATTTAAGCACTACTGCTTTGTTGTTCAAGACGAGATTCTAGGTGTCTGTAAACGCAACCGAGACATTGTTTTTCGCTGATATTGATATCAGGAGGTATATGTACAGGCTTCAGAAGGTTTACCTTGCTGTAGAAAAGGAAACATCATCGATTTTAATCATAACTGTTCTTCACTTATTTTAATGGCTACAAACATCACAAGAGGAAAAGGATTCTAACCTAGTGAGAAATTAGGATCCAAATAAATCGAGCAGTTAATTCTTAGAGCTTCGTCGAACAAAGAAAGGCGGATAAAAACAATATATTATCGTTAGTTTACGCACATTTAAATAAAACGCTACAATGATGTTCTGAGTCTATAAAGATTTGTCTATAAATATCCGAAGCTTCAGGAATAACGAGATATAAGTAATCTTAGGATGGTGTAGTTCTCACTCGATTATTTTGAACTATTGCACTAGTCGAACGTTTTATGTGGCATCTCCTTCTAACTCACATAAAAATACTGCGACTCCTGTTTTCTTCATATTGTTCTAAAATTCTGTACGTTACTACGCATTCGCATTTTGTTTTCTGACTTCGCCACGTTGGCGTTAACTGGGCACAGAGAGCATAAAACTCTTAAAAGCAAATCCTAGCTCTTGTTCACGGCCAGCAAAAACAGCGCAGAAATGTACAATTAAAACATTTACCTAAATCTTCCCACGCTATCAACACGCTTCGGGCAACTCAAACACACTACGCAATTGCTGCATCAGCTTCGGTTCGAACCCACTACGAGCACAGCGTTGAAGTTTCAGGAGGGCTCACCTTGTAAGCGCCGACGACTTGTCCGCCGCCACCGCCTCCGCCCCCGTGGCCTCCGCCGCCAAATCCACCACCACCAAATCCACCGCCGCCAAATCCGCCACCACCGTGGCCGCCACCGCCGAATCCGCCACCGCCGTGGCCGCCTCCTCCACCTCCGCCACTGGAACCGAGGCTCTTGATCTCGACGACAGAGGTGCTCACAACGGCCCCGCCGCCACCGCCACCTCCGTGGCCACCACCGCCGCCGCCGTGTCCGCCCCCACCGAAACCACCACCGCCGTGGCCACCGCCGCCGAATCCGCCGCCGCCGAAACCTCCGCCGCCGCCGAGGTTCCCGGCCAGGGAGAGGCCTACTACAGATAGCAACACCTGGAACAGAGGAGCAGGTCGAGTTGGCCGCACCAGACGTGGAAGGGTGACGTCGGAAGTCGGACACTTCGCTCGGGTGCGCCTTTTCCACGAGTGAAGCAAAATTTGCGAGCACGGCCTCTTCGATCCTGCTACATGAACTCACGCCAGCAAAACCGTTTTCTTTATAAAAAACAACAATTGTGTTGCTTGTATGTTTAGACAGTCTTCATGCAAGTATGCCTCCACGGGTGACTTGTCTCTTAGCTGTACATAAGAAATTTAGCCAGTGACACCGCTAACCTGAGGTCTCTAACATGCACCACGTAGTAGTGATTACACGAACGCGTTCCGGTACGAAGCTCATCCAGATCGAAACGGGCAGGGGTGGGGATCGAACCCAGGTGGTTCTGCAGCGCAAGCTTTCGCTCCATGCTCCGAGCTGAGACGCGTTAGCCCACCCAGCCACCGATCCCCCCCCTTTCCCCCCCCCCAAGAGGAAAGAGGGGGGGGGGTATCCGGGTATGTGCGAAGTTTCGTTTCAAGTGCGTATAACCATGTTGTGGACATTTCAAGGCTGCCTTATGAAACATAGAGGCAAAAAGAAATTGATAGGAATACAATTTCCTTAGAAATTTCCGTGGAATGAACGCAGCCCTACGCCTAATTGTGATGCACGTCTATATGTGTTTTTTTATAACTCCTCCTATCGTCCACACACCTGTTTTATTGCTCTCTCGATTTTAGGGCTTGTGAATTTCAGGATCTCAGTCATTGTAGCCCAACAACCAGAATGCCCCTTGAACGAAGGTTACCTTGAAATCTCCATCGTGGTATCCAACTCTTGAAACACCGTTGGAAGAGCCATACGGGGAAGTAAATATACGCGCTGAGAAAATTCGTTCGAGTCTTCCTCGGCCTTCTACGATATCTGTTACCTAAAGCGCCTCAGGCAAGAAAGGCTCACTTCCTTCCTTCCCTTCCACAAAGCGAGTGCTAAGTTGCGAAAGAGCGTCGTTGTGTTACTTTTGTTTGTTTGTGTGGGGAGTGGGAACACTTTCTGTTACGCCGTGACAAATCGATTATGCACTGAATGATGGCAGTCTCACATTTTCCTTTCCTCTTGCCTTTTTATAGTGTAGCCCCTAAGGGGAACCGGAACGCGGCCCGAGAAAAAACAAACATTGAGCTCGCTTTTAGGCATGCCCTATAAATGGACCTGGCGAGAGTGGACTACAAAAACGATTATCGACACTATTTATGGCCCATATCGACTAAGCAGTAGCCGTGGGATGTGTACTACAGTCATTGTTGCTAGGGCTTCTGCCTGAACGCTGCCAGACATTGCTCTAAGAGTCCTGCTAGCGATATTTACTTGGGATGGGGCCTGCCCCGCTTTGCTCTTATGAGATCTCATACACTGAGCGTCGAGGGTAGATTATTTTTTTTTATTTAAGTCGTGTCGCAGCGGAAGTTCTCGAGTGAATCTCGATGGAAGGGCTTGAATCGCGGTTTGTTGGAGGCGAAAAGCTTCTGTCGTTACTTGAGAATCGGGTACTCTCGCGCTGTTAGAAGACACGGCGTAACTAACAACGATAAATATCAATCAACACTTCTACCGTAGCTGCCCTGCCGTCATGCAAACGTCGCCTGAACGAGTTTATGCTGACGGTCAATGCAAAAACAGAATGCGAAGGAGGTGAGCCACCGCAAGCCCTATCACGAGGAAGGTTAGATCCCAGGAGACAGGACGGATATCCGAGACTTCCCGAGGGAAAAGAGAGAGCATCTCGGCCTTGTAGGCTTAGTCTGGGACCGACTGTTTCTTCACGAACGGTTGCGTATGTCTATCTGAAAAGAAGAAGACATTTACCCTCCACTTGAACGACCTCGTCGCGACTCGGCTTGGGCATTGAGCAATCTGTTGCTCTATCGGCGGAGTACGCTACCTAAGCACGCCTTCCTACGAGGGTGTTTCAGCTTTCCAAAGGTCAGGTTCAAGTTCGACTTGTTTTTCGCCATACTAAATTTAATCCCGGGCAAAGTGTTTTGGTAGTGCGCGTCTGCGTGAATGACAGTGGAGCTTAGGAAAATCTTATGATACTTTTTTTATATATATTCCGGAAGAGCCGCGTTAGGTATAGTTACTTGTAAGCACGCCCGATTTGTAACCCTATCGCCGCTAAATTGGATAAGCTAACAGTGAATGCCTGTTGATATAGTTTAAACGCTAGAGCCAATACCGTTATGGAAATCAATGGTTATCAAACTGCTATGGCAGTCAGCGAACTAGCCCTTATCTGCGACACATGCAAGAACTTTCCTGTCAAAACGTCGCAGAGAACGAGAGCAGCTCCGAAAAAACCAAATGCTTGGTTAACACTCAATATGAAAAGCACGCGGCAGTTGCTGAATCGCATTAAACCGGAACACAAATCACAGGCACCAATCGTGTAGATTAGAACAAGGGTGAAGGACTTAGCTGGCAGCGACAGACGGCTAGCCGCCCGAAGCACTTCCGGTGGGAAGGGCGCGCGTTATCTCCGGTCAAAGGGGTTGGACCAATCTCGGTACAACCAGAGCCGACCAGGCCCAGGGGCCAGAGCCCGTGGCCTTGTCGCTTCTCGTCGTCCCTGACGCGTCCACGGAGCGGAGATCGGAAGGAAACCGTCGAGACGGAACTCTGGAGATGCCGGCTACTCACCAAGCAACGCATGCTGACGAATTCAGCCGAGCCGAGATGCTCGCTGAAGAGAAAGTGCTTCTCGTCCGCTTTTATAGAGCCTCGGCATGAAAGGGTGATCGACCCCTTTTCTTGTTCTGCTCTACCCTTCGCTCTGGCAGAAGAAAAAAAAGAATAAAACAACGAATCCGCGCCAGAAGTGACGGGAGAGGAGGTGACCAGGGGGGAGCTCTCCCGTTGGGCGCCCCAGATTCAAAAGGTCCGTACTGCTGATGGCAGCCCGCCGCCGCGCTGGTCAAGGAAGTGCGTCTCCGTTGGCCGCTCAAGACCCCCTCTCAGGAAGCAGCTCTGAAGGGAGGAAGGAAGTGTTGCCGTCCCTTCTGCGGGGAGCCCGACTCGGACACGCCTCGGCGTCTTCCCGCCGCTTTGTTTCAATTTCGCAACGCCCGGCTCCCCGCTCCGATCAGAGGGACTCCTCTCGTTTTCATCCGGCGCTCCGGAGATGCTCGTCTCCGCGGCGTCGTCTCTTCCGCGGTTCCCGGGGGCAGCAGCTCCCAATGGGACGCTGGTTGTGGTCCCGGGGCACCCCTTTGGGTCTCTAAGAACATCAACGGGGTCCGCTCCTTGAAGCAACCGGGTCCCGCTGCTTCGAACGTGTAATTATCGTTGTTTGCCTGCCGTGGCTCTTTGATCGCGCGATGACTGGCGGAGATGGCCCTTTCGTCCACCCCTATCATCCTCGCGTTTATGTCTCGGCCTGATCGGCGATCTGTAAGCTGGACAGACTGTCAGCGGTCAATCGTGAGTTTTTGTCCTGGGGTTTGTTTTCAGATGTTCCCCTTCTTCGCATCGAGGGAGCTAGTTTCTGATTAGTGAAGTACGAAGCTGGCGTCCTAAAGAGCCTCGTTTAATTTTCGCTCGAGGCACCCGCAAGTGCGCCTTTCTGCTCTCAAACGAAGCCGGCATTCAGCGTAATTCCGCTTTAATCGACACATACATGCACAATTTCCTGTTGTCTTCTCATGCTATACGGTACATGAAAATGTTATAAATGTGGCAAACTAAATCGCTCGGGTGGAGGATGGCAAAACATTTTTTTTTAAATGTCAATTTGTTCATTCCAATTTGTTTCGTGCCAAATTTCAACCCTTCCCATGCCCGACCAAGCTAGCAATCACTCAATCCATCAGGGATTTCATTCAGCCTACAAATTTGGACGTTTTCTTACGTTACGTTGCGAGTCACCGGTACATCCATGCTTCGAATGTTACCTGCAAAGATATACTCCTTGAATGGACCTTTTTCCACTAGGCTTTTGAGCATTCGTACACCCCTCTCCTGGCCTTGCTTCCCGCTGTCGCCATTTTTGCAGGGCAAAGCTCCGGTCGATCAACATATTCAGCACCTATCTTTGCGCGTATTTCGTCTTTTTTGGCCATTCTTGTTTGATTATATGCTAGTATGGGTCATAAAAGGCAACGAAGATCAATACAACAGCAGGTGGCAAATGTATTCTGATGGGCGGAGGCAAGTTGAGTCGCCCTTCATTTGTAGTTCAAAGACAACCCCGCAGACGGCGCTCGTTACTATACTCCGTTTCACCTTATGTTGTACCGCAGAGAAGGCTAGAAGCGCGAGCTCATAGCGTTGGGAGCTGCTCTTGACGCACGAGAGCTTGTGCCGCCGAGATGTGCCCTAGAGCAAAGAGCTCGCGCTTGTAGCCTTTCTTGCGGTACATCATAAGGTGAAACAGAGTATAGAAAAGGGTAGAAAAAGGTCCATGGGTTGCCAAGCTTCATACGAAGCACGGATGTCCGGGTGATTCTCGACGTAAGCAGACGTTAGCTCCCATGACATAACGCAACGTGAGGAAACGGTGCTGTGTGAACGGGCCTTCAAGCGTCTACACTATTTTTAGAAGGTTTCATGCACGTACATTTCGTTACGCTCGATGCAACAGCACAAGCGCGCAGAAACCGCAGTTTTATCTAACCTTACGATGGAGAAGGCGCTTCCGGCTGTCTTTGCGTTGAGACGGAACTTTAATATTAATGTAATTTGCAATATGTTATTATGACATTTACTTCTTCGTAGTGGCGGGGTCGTTGTTGTTGGTGCTGAACGAAATAATAAAAAAGGTAAGGACCGGAGCAGCATGATCACGCCTACAATGGGCAGAAGTTTGAAAGAGAGGAAAGAGTTCGTCGAACCAACATGACAGAGCTACTCACAGATCAAATTCTTTGGCGGTTTGTTCCAAATATATATAACAAAAATTCCTATTTTTCTTTTTTTTTTTGCATTTCGGTTTTAATCTTATATCAGCGAAGTTTCCAAATTGCACTCCACTCGGTAAGTAAACTGACCCGAACGTGACCCGGGATCGTAGCCGAGGAAAAGATTCGAAGCTGCCATCCTGCCATTTTCTTTACAAAAACTCGTGCGCTTTGGGTTTTTTTTTAAGTTTTTTTTGCTAATTAACTTTCGATTGCTGGTCTCATTTGGGCATTTAGATCTAAAAATAAACAAATGTTGTTATCTTGCTATTTTTTATTCTGACTTTAATTTGTTGTACAGCCTAATCGAACCTGAGACGTTGGGAATCCACAAGCCAGCAGTTGGAAAACTAAAGTCAATTTCTTGTCAGTCTGAGGATCTTTTAGGCTATGAGTGATGTTGTAACGAAAGCAGCTTCTCGCTTCATATCTTCTTTTTTTCTCCGACATAAGGGCTCTTTTACATCGCTCTTGCGTGTCAGTGCATCCACGCAGCCGTTCCTTCCAAAGGCCCCCTTTTATAGGCGTGATTGAAGCGGCCTGGAATCGAACACATACCCGGTCAGCTTCGTGGTGTCGTGCGAGCTATACGTTTCTATAACTGTCCTCGGTCTACCCATCATTGTGAGGACGACTGGGGCGCATGAAAACAAAAAAACGACGGTCGGAGCGGGCCGCAACCTGAAGAGCAAAATGGACTTGTTACAACTAGTATATTTAGTCTGCCGTTGTAGCTTGCTATTTTGATGTCTCTGAACAGGAAACCTTTTCGTCACGCCATGGAAGAGTTTTTTTGTTTGTTTTTTGTTTTTTTCCTTATGGACAAACTTGAATCATTAGATTTTCCTTCTGTGTACCATTGTTGAATCCAGTGGGTCTAATGAGATCTGGCGAGGAACATAATGTCTGAATGGACAGATCAGGCGTTCAGTCTAAAGTCACTGGATCCTAGGAAAGTATAGCGCCAAACTATCCGTATGGTCGCCATTTTGGTCCGCGCAACGAGCAGTTTCTCCTTGACCTCTCCATTTTTGGTAAGCCAATTTAAATTCTCGGTGGCATATATGTTGCTTTATAAAGGCATTACTTGGATGCCCAGAATTTGGTATCCACACACCGGCGAAACCAGCGCACACCTTCTGCACCGCCACCACAAGCGGCGTCGGTGCCATTGAAAAAAATAAATTTCTTGTCTCGAGATATGCAAGAGCAATATTATTGTCAGATATCTGTGGAGAGTGGTATGATTTATAAGTTGATTGCACACACAGTACCTAAGGCGCTTATATTTGCGAGGTAAGCTTACAGTACGATTACGCTCCAGAGTGGTCTTAGCACGGCTGGCTCGAAATGAGACTTTCGAAGATTTGAGAGGACCGAAATGGCGATTTAAGTTGCGACAGATCCTGATCAGCCAATCACCTTGCGAGGTTTTGGTTGTTTGTATGTTAGTATTTGTTCGTGTTCTGCTAGCAGGCAGGGAAGGCAAAGGCGCTGCTTTCCCCGGATCCAATGACTTTAGTTCAATGCACCTCAAGGCTTTTCTGAGCGTTCAAAAAGGATTAGAGGCTCTTCTAGTCGAGCCAACTTACTGATCCGAGTCAGCTGACAAGCTTCCTAGAACGCCTGGCACCTTTTCACTTTTTACGGCTCGTTTCGCGCGATGGTGCTCACTGCGCTGTCAGGCCAGCTGATATGGACAGAAGCGACGGAAACGGTGGAACTTAGATGCACATTGCCTGTGTTGGAAAGTGCTTCTTTTGCGGTCTTAATGGTGAACATAAAGTTCCTGTATTTTCCAAGGGACTTGAGAAAATCATTCATTCCCGCCTAATTAACTTTTTTACCAGGCATATGTTGTTGTCAAATTCACAGTTTGGTTTCCGGAAAATGTGTCGACTGAGATTGCGTTCATAAAGCAGAAAAAGATAATTATCGAAGCTTTTGAGAAAAAAAAACTGATTTCACCTCGGCATTTTTATAGATCTTTTTAAGGCGTTTGACCACTTGAATCATAACATCTTAATTGCTAAGCTGACTTGTATGGTGTTCGTGGAATAATGTTATCACTAATTAAATCGTATCTCCTAAACCGTACACTCTTAAAAACGTCTGTGCGTCTACTTTCACGCACAACGCTCGGAGAGCCAACCACCGCAACTTGCGGAGGCAGCTCAGTGAATAACGATGTCGAAACATATGTTTAGACCAAAAGACGCAGTCTGAGTTGTGACATTAAGCAACGCAAGCGTGACGTTTTGCATTGCTTAATGTCCCAACTCAGAGTGCGTTTTTTGGTCTAAACATATGTTTCGGCATCGTCATTCGCTGAGCTAACTCCGTAAATTGCGGTGATTGGCTCTCCGAGTATTGTGCGTGAAAGTGGACGCACAGACTTTTTTAGAGGTGGCAGTGCGTATCTCATAATTTATTCTTATCATCTACTGAGGATATTAAATCAGGCGTCCATCAAGGCAGCATCTTGGGACCCCTATTATTTATTATCTATATGAATGACGTTTTCAGTATCAATAGCATATGCTGATGATATAACCTTGTTTTTGACTGGCACTGACCCCGACAACCTTATAGTTTCTGCTAACAATTTTCTCTTCCCTTAAAAATATGGACTGACCTGAACTGCTTAAAAATTAACGCCAATAAAACAAAGGCCTTATTGTTTAGACCTAGAAATGAAATAGCACGTGTGTATACAAATCTTTGCTTGGGCGGAAATAATATAGAATTCCTTCAGGAAATTAAAGCTCTGGGGTGTTTTCTTCTCAGAACATTTTAGGTGGGACCAACACATAAACCACGTTGGCATGAAATTAAACAAACTTAATGGCCTGATGAGCAAATATAGACATATTTTGCCACAAAACACAAAAAAACCTCTATGATTCTTTGTTTCTGCCGACTCTCACTTAGTGCCATGTAATATGGGGAACAACTACAAATCAGAACATGCTGAAGTTACTTGTCGCACAAAAAAGGGCTCTATACGTATTATAACTAACGTTCCATGGTTTACATCAACTCGTAAGTATTTTAATGAACTAAATATCATAAATGCGTTAAAAATGCATGATTTCAGACTAGTTTCTCTTTATAAAAATGCAGTAACAATAAACAACGCACCACAGCTACAATTATTTAATCTAATTAAACACATACCATCGTTTAATATAAGACAGTCCGAGATATGGAAAATACCAACAGTCAGAACCTCGTATGGGCATCAATCTATACTTCATACCATGCCTGTTTTCCTTAAAACCTCGCAAAACAAAACATTACACCCGAAACATCAACAAAACAGTCCCTGAAGTCACATTTCATATTTTACTGATGCAACGATTTCGAATTTTTCTTTATGCTTCTATAGATGATCCAAATTCTCGCTGTAGTATTTTTCTTATGTGACCTTGTGTTATAGTATGTATGTTTTTCTGTGCATCATGATGTCTGCAATTTCATCACCTTATGCTTTACTTGACTTGTATGTATGTATGATATATATGTATGTATGTATGCGTGTATGCATGGCATGTTGCATGTATAGTGTGTTATTTATGCTGATTCACCAGTTATAATATTTGCGTTATCATTACTTTATTATTACTTGACCCGGTATTTATTTTGTCTGTTTACGTCTGTATTATTATTACCCCATCTCTTCGTTGGTTAGACTTTAAATGTTCTGTTATGCTTTGAGTGATTTTTAGTTTGAATTTTATACTATACTCTAAGTCAAGTGTTGGAGGGGGGGAGGGCAGGGGCCTGTCAAGCTGCAACTGCAGCTTTTTTCCTGTCTCCACACTCCTTTGGAGTGAAAATAAATGATTATAATATATTATATTAACATAAAGTTTGCGAAGAAAGAGCGTTGTTTGAAAACGGTCCTTCTCCGTTACCCGTGGGAGCAGTGCTGCTGCTGCTGGTGGCGTTAGGATCACTACCCTAGAGGAAAATCTTAGGTATAAGACATTTTTTTGGTCCAATAAACACGTGTGCTAAGATAGGATCATATAAGAGCATAAAATAACTTTATAAGAACATATCAGAACAATCTAAGATTATATAAGAACTCAGAAAAGTGAAAGAAACTTCTTATCAATTTCTCATATCTTCTGATATGCTACTGTATCGTTCTTATATGTAATTATATGACCTTATCTGATTATATATGTTTTATTGGACCAATAAATTTCTCATACAAATAAACTTCTTCACGAGGGTATCTGCTCGTACCGCTCGCGTGAGGGCAATCGAGAAAGACCGTTTCCGAACGACGCTATTCCGTGGAGCTCGTCAACTGATATATCTAAAAATGTTGCTTCGACCGACCGCGCCGGTACCTGGCACCTACAGTTTCCCCAGGGAACGCGTCCGAACGCTGCCGCATGAAGGTAGCGTCCAGCTGACGGCCCCTCAGCGCGACGATTTGTGGTGCGAACGTCCCTATTAGGAAATTAGGTGTGGACGGCGGGAATCAATGGCTGTCGGTCGCGGCAACTGTAACTATTGTTAGTATTGAAAATTATCGCGGCTCACACGCATGACCACTGTGTGTTTCGTAGTGGATGCATCTTACCGCGAGCTGCCTGAAACAAAGCCAATACCTCAAAGACGCGTTCGAAGGGCTGCGCCATTTTGCCAAAAGCTAACTGTCCACCAAGAACGAGCGGCATCTTCAAATGCTTTTTTTCTTGTTGTTTTCGGGTCGCGCCATAGGGCGTACCTGAAATACTTTTAAACTTTTAAATACCTTTATTTTGCTTTGTTTCTAGGTATGATTGTAATTAAAACTTTGTCTTTACATTTACTAGTTCGTTTTTATCTAGATTTGTAATGTAGACTAATTAATCACTTAATTCGTGTATACGTTACACGTCTCTAAATAGGCTCCTTGGTTTTCGGTATCAAAGGTATTTCTATGCGATTCGTAATATTTGCAGGAAATTTTTAGCCTGCGCTTCATGGCATCTAAATAGAAATAGAGTATCGGGCATCATAAGCAACACAGTAAAATGCCGACAATTTTTTACGATCAGCAATTCGAATCGAAATGCATTCCCATGTTAGATGCTCTATTGTATTGACCGTGCTCATGATGCGCTTGAGTAGTGCGCGCAACACGGAACCCTCTTCGACCAGCCCATTTACGGAATAGAATATGTTTAGTTGACACACGTGCCAGCAAAGATTACAGCCGTATTTCATAAACCCTATTTCGTAATCATGAAAATGTTGGCCAGTGATTTCAAACGGGTTAGCACTGTAACAATCCGAGTAGCTTTTAAACGTCATTCGCGGCTATCAAAACGAGCAAGAACGTGATCGAAGCTGATAGAAACAACTTAAAAATGAACCTCCTTGCACCCTCAGAGCGACAGTCAACGTGTCGCTCAGTGACTTAGCCTTGAAGAAGCGACGTAACTAAGCGAGACGTCAACTGCCACTCTACCGAGTGGTTGGTTAATTTTCAAGTTTACGGCCATCAATTCTTCTAAAACGTGGTATCAAACGAAATTTGCAACTCTCACTGTTAAATTCACCTACATACGATAGTTAAACCAACGCTCCCGACCTGTCGAGCGAGCCACTACGATGTGAACCCGCATTTGTCGAGATTTGGGAAGAGGGATGTTATATTTTACTCTGCCTGATTGAAAGAATTTGCATGACGCACGCCCACAAACCAAAAGACAAAGAACGATGAAAGCTTTGTATCTCTTGGTCAATTCTTCATCGTCCCAACTGCTGACCTTCTCGAACTAACTATCTGGACCCTTTTTTTTAATTTCTTTGTTTCCTTTCGTTCGAACTGTGCTTCTGACATGTGAAGGACTTTGGGCACGAAAACTGCAACTGATCCCAAACTCGTGACCACTGGTTGCGTGGGCGAGCACTGGCATAGTCGACCTTGTGCCAGTTGCACGCTGTGCGAGCATTCAGGAGTAGGGCACAAGTCGGGCACTTGCCGAAGCTCTCAACTTTGTTTCCCGAAACTCTTCAAATTCCGAAGTCTCCTCCGGAAGTTCTGCGCTGACAAATTCCTGCTCCCTCCCAAACAAAGTTTACGTAATCTTTTTGTGGATTTTAAGAGGTATTTGTTTTACTCCAACTCGTCAATTCTTTCACCCCTTCCACTAAAAAACTCCACTTTCTCTTCGAATTCTGGACTGAAGCTAAGACCCAAAGGAGCGGGAATGAAGTTTCTTTTCCCTCTACAAATTCCCGACTTCCAGCGTTAGATGCCTCTGTCGGTTTGGGGAATTTGCCCTGGCATTGCGGGGCGGGAATCTTGAGTCATCGTAAACTTGGTCGTTCAAATCTACGTTACTTTCTCCCTCCCCACCTCCTATGCCTGCATCCTTCTCTTTCTATGTATTCTTTTTTATATTTTTCGCACGCGCATGTTTACATTCCGTCGTAAAGCTTCTAAACCTTCGAAACGAACGAATCTACGTCCGAAGATGACGGAAACTCCTTCCACATTTCGAAATCTGTATGTACAGAAAATACTTCCTTTTTCTACTCAATCCTTATTGAGCACAAAATATTTCTTTGCTTTAAAATGGAGAGGGAAAAGCAATAAGTTTTAGTTTTGACAAATATAGTCATCTACAATTAGTATCAGTCTTTTATGGGCAGACCTGTTTGTTTACATTACAACATAATTACGTTACAACACGTAAGGTAGAAAAATTTTAATTTATGTTCAACTTACGCGTAAGTTCTGGATATGTAAATGCGTATAAAGACTCAAGGCTCACACCATGCACTCTGAGTTCTTCAATACCCATTCAGACATAGAAACGAAAACACCTTTATAAAATATAAGTTTTTAGGTACTGTCATTTCTCAAGAACAGTCTACGAATGAAACATGTTATTTGAGGAAATGTTTCCCTTACGTAATTCACCAGTATTTCTTAATCGCCTGAATAACTGCGTTTAATTTTTTTGGCCAGCCTGTTTTGTTTATGATTCCTAGATTAATTCCCCGAACTCCCAAAGTTGTGTTTTTGAGTTTTGTTTACTCCATTTTGCATTTGTACTTCGCACCCTGCTGATGTTGCTTTAGCGTTTCGTTTGTACGTGCTTATAATTTTATTTCGAGTTTTCTAAACTCCATAAACACGTTGGATTGCTTTGTATTTTAAGGGTACTCGGTTTTTACACAGCTGTGTTTATTACGTAAATTATTTCACTTTTATTATGTCTCCTAACATGATAATGTAGTATCTATAGATAAATAAATTAGGTTGATAATGATGTGCTGTCTCCTATCAGACGTTTTCAAAAGCCTACAGCAAGTCATCCTCTTAGTAAATAGTTATATTTTGCACCCACCTAAACCTTAAGCATAGTTAGTCAATTGCCCAATTACGTAAGAGTGGCACTTCTGTATAATCACAACTTTTGTATTATGTCTGTATTGATTTCTGAGTAGTTTTCTTGTGACTGTGATATGTCGTCTGCTACTGCAAAGCCATCGTCGGTAATCACTCCCCCCTCCACCTTTCAACCCTCCCAAGCAGTCTTACCCTGAATACTTTTGGGAGTAACTTGGTAACCTGCAAATGTTTTCGAAATGCAGTATTTAGTACTTTAATTTGACATTGTTTAGTTAGTAACCTATACACACATCTTAAGTCACTTCCTGTAAGTTGCTTTCGCATCTTTGTTTCATAAGGCTGGAGGATCGAATAACTGACCAACTTTCATCGTTTTGTCTAGGCGCTAAATAGCGGTTGAGCTAATGAGTGACCCAATTACCTGACTGTCGCTAATCGTCGGTCTTGACAGCACAGTAACAGCAGTCTGCAACAGTGCAGAATAACATTTCCCTCTTTCAAAGAGTCGGTGCCTGTAGGCAACAGTCATGGCGTTGGTACACAAGAGCTGCAGTCCTACCTCGCAGAATTTCAATCGCCACATATATGGATCAACCTCCCGTGCAAGACGCACATTGGGATTTATCACCCGGGTCACTCGCGGCACGCCGGCGGCATCGCTTCAGCACTTGTTCACGACCCTAGTGCTCCCACAGATCGAATTTTGTTCTGCTATTTAGGACCCCTATCAGCAGCACCTATAGAACACTCTCGAAAGCGTATAACGTAGAACAGCCCTCTCGCTTTACAGAAGTGTCACTTACGACACACAGCCCCTCGGGAAATTCCCACCACCAGGTCCCTGCAACACGCTAAGTGGAGGACTCTGGAACACCGCAAGAGTCTTGCTTCGGTGAGACTTTTTTGCCGCATCATAGACGATAGACCACCTGAAGTGCCATTTGCGCCTCGAATAAACTATAGCATACTGGTAGGGTACAGCCGCCTCTAAGCACGCATGCTATACCGCAGGGGGTCGTGCTTGATGCGTGCAGCCGCCTTTTGGAGGACAGTTCCCCGTCAATTAACGGAGACTGGGTCCGGATATTTCATCGAACACTGTTTCATCGAACACTGTTTCGTCAAACACTGTTTCATCGAAGCCGTTTCATCAAACGCCGTTTCATTGAACGCCGTTTCATCGAACATCATTTCATCGAACTCCATTTCATCGAAGCCGTTTCACCGAACACCGCCTACTTGAGCAGAAGGAGGTCTACACCTAGGAAATAGTTTTCTTTAGCAACGGGAGGATAGCACTGTTATAATATTCATTATAATGGGCCTTTTTCAGAGTTTGGCCTTTGGCCACGATCGTGGCGTGCCCTCGCGGGAATCGCTCGAAAGACTTTGGGGGCTCCGTCGTCCGCACCATGGCCTGGCTTGCCTCCCGATCCTTGTGTTTACGTGTGTTATCTGGTGGCGCTGTTCCGTCTTTCGCCATTCTAAACGTGTCTTTCAGTCGTCGCTTCGCGTGTATGTTTTCTTTGAAATGGCTGAGGACAACCCCGAAGGATTCACGAAAGCCACTGTCTACGATACGGACGACCTCGTTCGCCTTTATACCTTGAAAGGTGGATAGACCACCGACGCCGCATCGATTCCCACCGTCGACTCGGAGTCACTCAATCGTCACTTGGGTGTCGCGTCGTACAAGCGACTGGAAAAAGGGGTCGGCTTTCAAGGCAGTGTTAGGTAAAGAAAGTATTGGTGACCAGTTTCGATCCCGATGCAACGATCCACCTTGTGCGGAGTTTGTGAGCTCCGCTTATGAGGCCAGGCCACTACTAACAGCTAATTAGGCGCGCCTTGAGCGCCTACAGGTTATTCGAGCTTATTGCGTTCCGTCACTTCGCCGTCCTGTGCACCGCGCGAGCGCACGGGGCATCGCCGTACCTGCAGGGCCGTGTAAACAAACTCGAACGGGGTAAAATCCGGCGGTTTTGATATCTGTCAGACTCGCTCGCACTGACACAAAGTAAGGAACGGTATGTTAGAAACAATCTCTCTTGAATTTAGCACGTCTACGAACCTCCGACGAAGCGGGCCGTGCGCACAGGGGAGTTTATGGTCGGTTGCCAAGGCGTTCCGTCAGGTTCTGTCGCCGTAAGGCCTGAATCCATTTCGCACGCTTTAAATGTTTTGCCAGTGACTATTATTGTGTTTTCTTTTTTCTTTTCACTTTTAACGTGGCAAGACCCGAATGTGCATAGCGCGCGCCTGCAGAAGGGAAAGCTTTATCCAGTTATTCTTTACTTGTGTACGGCATGATTACGTTACACAACCTCGCGTGCACACTCTTCTAGTTAAAAGCAGAATGTCCCACCGTCACGTTGAGGACCCGGCCAGATGACACGGGGGATTCGCGTCAGTGGCTTCAGAAACCGGGGCTTTTGAAAGCGGGGCAAGAAGAGCGGGGTGTTTGACATCGGGTGCCCTCGTGCTCCACCCACAAGAGGCTGCTGGAACTCTATATAATCTTGCATTTGAACCATTTTTTGCTGCTACTTGTGCAACCTACATCTGCGCAGTGGTGAGGCACGACTACTATGAAGCCAAGCCGCGAGAATAGAGGATGGGGTCAAGCCGAAGCAGTACTGCCTGAGCGACTGAGCGGACGAGAGAGCACCCAAGATGGCGCCTTTCCCTTTCCTCCTCTCTCAGACTTGGCGCATGCGCCCAGCGATCACTGGAAAACTTTAATTTGTAAAATCATAAATTTATAAAAGAAAAAACTTTTTTCCTCCTATTTCTGTCCTTTTTTTTTCTTTCTAGTAAATGATATGACTTCAGTTAATGTGTCCAATAATATACTGGAACACTGACGACACTTTTAAACCTGTGAACAACGGGTGCAGTGATAAACGCACGTCCGTTCAGGGGCGTATATCTTCATCGTTGAAGAGACGTCTTCTGCTTCAAGACGAAGACGCGTTCTTGAAGCAATGGTCTGTCTCCATGTCGCATGATAGAGAGAGAAAAAAACTGTCTCTCCTCTTTGTTAATTTATTGTAACCGACTGAACCGTGGACCTGCCGGATTTTCGACATACAGTATATGTTCGTTAGAAATGAAGCTATTCTCTTAGGATAGTAATGCAGCACAGATGAACAGACAAACACAAAATAAAAAAGGTACTGCGGAGAATAGCTGATTCCCTTTTCAGAAAGTGCGCTTTCTTACGCATGAAGAAATAGGGGGATGAAGTGGGACAAAGTGTGTCATGGATATCAGCCGCGCACCTCGCCAGAACAAAAAAAAAGATGTCGCGTTTTGCATATGATAACTACCTCCTTTAATGCAGTAACCAAGCTTTAGGTGAGAAACAATTGACCGGGGCAGTAATTCTAGTTTTGGTGATTCGAGAGCGGCGTAAAAGCTATTTCAAAAGCGATATTAAATTATGTAAAAAGTATTGCAATACCCCGAAATTCAGTAAAGGGAAATTCGATGAAACGGCGTCAAGCAATTCGATGAAACGGCGTTCGATGAATAGGCGTTCGATGAAATGTCCAGTTATTCGATAAAATGGCGCGATCGATGAAATGGCGTTCTATGAAATGTCCGGACATTTCGTCGAACGCCGTTTCATCAAACTCCGTTTCATCGAACACCGTTTCATCGAACACCGTTTCATCGAACGCCGTTTCATCGAAGCCGTTTCGTCGAACCTATAGTGTTTACGAAACAAAAGACATTCAATTCCAAAGCTGATCTCATTTTTTTTTTCTTTTTGCACGCTGGAATTTATTTGCAGGTGACCTGTTGGACAAACCCTTTGTGCAGCTTTTGTCTCTATAAAGTTCGAAAACTAAAAAAAAAAGCAGATAAGTTCGATTTGAGTTTAAAGTTCATAATCAAAGTATCGTTATATTTTATTTCGCGCGCTCTACTGGCAGAGTTATTTATTTATTTATTTATTTATTTATTTATTTATTTATTTATTCTTGCTTAATGTGCCCACAAACAGCTCGAGGCCTTACTAGTGCGCACATATTACAAATATTAAAAGAGCAGATACAGACAAACAAACAAGCAAGACGTGATTTAGAAAAGATAAAAGGAAATAAATAAAACTACGGAGAACAATGGAGAACAACAGAGCACAGATGTTTGTCAAGCGGCCAACAATGCTCTTCTAAAATTTAAAAGAGGTGAAAACAATTCTAAATCACTCCTATCGCGATTATAAAGGAGCTGAAGGCGTGTCATTGGGGACTGGACACAAACTTTCTGCGGGTAGAAAAGAAATGAAAATCTGGTACGCTTTTGGGGAACACTGAAAGAAATCGCACTTAAAAGCAAAAGTGCATCAATTGTAGCGTTCACTATCTTATACAAAAAAGTCATGTCTCGCGCTAATCTTCTTTTGTGCAAGGGTACCAGGTCAAGCAGATTAAGTAAGTATTCATACTCAAAATAGATGCGCCTCCCAACCCATCGATCGTAAACAATACGCACGAGACGACGCTGCACTTTTTCTAAAATACATGATTGAGTCGATCCAATGGTGTTCCATATGACTGAGCAGAACTCAAGTTTAGACAAAACAAGGGCGCGAAATAGATTAATCATGCTAGCGTAAGTACTGAAAATTCCGCGTCATTCGGGAAATAACGCCTAGGACCTGATAAGAATCATTCACAACTTTCGAAACATGCTCAGTAAACGAAAGGCGGGAATCAAACAGCGCTCCCAGGTCACGAATAGTATCGGACCTCGCGATAGCTGAACCTAACATGGTATACAGATACTCAATGCAGCTTGTCTTACGGGTAAAGGAAACAACCTTGGTCTTACTGGGGTTAAGTACTAAATTATTTTTAAGCACCAGTTTTGAACTGCCTGAACATCATCTTGCATCATTAGACAGTCAGTAGTTGAATGAATTTCGCGATAAATCTTAACATCGTCTGCAAACTGCAGCACCTTTGAATGCTGCACACTGTCTACCAAATCATTCACAAAAATATTGAATAACAACGGCCCCAGATTGGACCCTTGAGGCACTCCAGTATTTAAAACATATGAGGCAGAAAAACACCCTTCATACAGCACTCTGTTAGGTCTTCCGCCAAGATAACTAGACAACCAACTGCAAAACGAGCTAGTCATGCCCAACGCTGAACATTTGGTGAGTAACAACTTATGATCTACGAGATCAAAAGCTTTAGAGCAATCGAAATAAATAACATCTACTTGTCCACGGGACGTGACCTTAGGTAGGGTGTGTTCCATAAATGATACAAGGTTTGTTTCCACTGAACGCCCTTGACAAAAACCATGTTGGGTGAGACAAAGAGACGATTTAAAATGAAAATAAATATGCTTATACATTGCCTTTTCAAATACCTTAGAAAAAGAGCAAAGAAGAGAAATTGGTCTATTAGTTATTAACGCAGTCAGTGCGACGAGATTTATGTATAGGAGCAACCACTGCATTCTTCCATCCTTGAGGAAATACATTGGCCTCTGAGGACATGTTAAAAACATGTAGCAACACAGGGGCAAAAATATCTCTGCATCCCTTTACAATGAAAGCAAGAATTCCGTCCTCACCGCATGACTTTTTTGGAGCGAGCTCATTATATTGCGGAAAGCACATCTTCAAGCGTAAGATTCGGAACTGCCAAGCTGCGGGTAGATTCAAGAGGAGCATCGGTCATAACAGTGCACGGAGTAATCAAGTTACCGACAGAAGAGAAGAACGTAGCAAAAAGATCACAGACATCGGACGGCTTAGATGTATATCCAGAGTCGTCTTGCAATGCAATAGTTTTCGATCGACTAGATGTCCTCATGTACCTTGCGTAATTCCACAGAGCATTAGGATCGCGTTTTAAATTGCGTTCAACTGAATTTCGCCAGTTCTCCCGATCACGCCGTATCAGCTTTTTGGCCGCTGAACGATACTCTTTAAACAGACTCTGCCATTTCTTTATGCCGGTGTTCTTGTACTTTTTATGATACCTCGCTTTTTTACGCAACGCATCACGTAGCTCTCTGGAGAACCAAAAAGGATCGTTGCTAGTTCGACCACTTCTGCGTGGAATGAAATTATTCATGGCTGCAGTTACGATGTCTGTTACACCTTGAACTGCGCTATCGATATTGGAACAGAGTAAAATAACGCTCCAGTCTACGTTGCAAAGGTGATTGTAAAGACCAAGGTAATCCCCACGGGCGTAGTTATACCCGAGAGACTGATTACTTGCCGACGTCCGAGCAGGAAGTACGATAGAAAGGGTGAATGGTGGATGCCACTTATCGATAGAGACAAGAGGACAGTCAGCAGCCTCGAGAGTGATTGCTGATATGTTAGTCATGCACAAGTCAAGCGTATTTCCAGCCCCATTTGTTGTAGTATTAAGCTGATAAAGCCCATTGAAGTTCACAAACTCCATCGTTTCTTCAGCCCTAGCACGTGCCTCACTTGATGCAGCACTAATCGTGTTTGAATTCCAATCAACGCCAGGCACGTTAAAGTCACCAACGATCATCACATCATCGGTTGAAAAATCGACAGCACCGGAAATGTAGTTCAAAGTGCCTATGAATGAATGTGTGTCAGAACGAGGTGGAAAGTAATAATTTCCAATTATTATGTTAGGCTGGCTCGGAAAGCTGATTTGCACCCAAACACATTCATTTCCTTCTTGCAGATCAAACCTGCGAAAACATGATAATGACTTATGTACCGCCGTGAGTACCCTCCCCCAGAGTGGCCAGCGAACCAGTTGAATCCCTATCACATCTGTAAACGCAATATTCGTCAGTATAATATTCGTTGCTAGAGATTGCTTGTGTAAGCCAAGTTTCCGTGATACAGATTACATGAAAATCGGAAGTCGTGACACCTTCAAAGAAAACATCAGGTTTGGTTCGTAACCCACGAGCGTTTTGGTAGTATACACGGATGTTATCCATCACGAGTCCTCGTTAGCTGTTGGTCGCTCCTGAATCCGGGTCACGCAAGGGCCCCCAAAAGGGCCTAAAGAGACAACCTTCCGGCCACACGCTAGAGTCATTAATTTTGATCAGGCAATCAACAGTAGTGCTCACATGAAAAGAACTGTATGAATCGTGCTTACTGCGAAGTTTGGTACACTGAAATGTTCCAGTTTGGAGCACTGAAGACAGGTAGTTGTTCACATCCTCGCACGTCGTGTCCGGGCTGAGTCTCGTCACGAAAAGTGCCCGCTTTACAGGTGGCCGCGGAATCGATGAGAGTGAGGCATTTGTGCACGCACCAACTTTCGCGAGCGGACGTCGCTTTTTTCTCGTCACAAGCTGAAATTCGTCGTCGGTCACTGAGCCTGTCACAGAGGAAGGATCCTCGACGATACTGCTGGTGTGCTCTCGGACAGAGCCAGAGGCACATGCCTGAGATGGTGGAGCGATGTTCCACCCAGCAGTCTTTTTCTTTGCACGACCAGCGTCGTTGTCGAGGTGACGACTGTTTTCGGTAGTATTTTGACTACTCATGGCTCCGGCGTAACTCTTGTGGGCACGAGGCGCTGCACGATCGGTAATCTTCGGAGCATCACTGACGAGCTGCGTCCAGAGCGATTTGGCTTGTTGAAGCTCACTACTTATCATGGCGTTTTCCTCGCGCATTATCTTGACTGTGCCTACGAGCAAGTCCACTTTGGCTGTGAAAGACGAAACGAGCATTTCGAGGGAGCTGCTCTGTACCGTTGATTCGTTGTTGAAACCCTCTTCCACGCCGTCCTTCGTAGCGTCTTTTTGGAGCGTGTCTGTCACGGTGGCATGCAGATTCGCTTCATCCGGGTCCCGTCGCTTCGAACACGAGTGGCATTTGTAAGTACTCACGCCTTCGGCCATGAAAAGATTGTAGTCGTCCCCACGAACGTTAATACATTTACAATGATATCGACGCAGGCATGCACAGCAGTTAAGATATTGTTGGTTCCAATAAAATGGATCAGAGCACAACAGACAGACGTCCTTCTTGGCAGCCATCTTGGCACCTTTCTGCGGAGCACTGTCAGATACGTCATTCCCTTGTGGCATCATTCCTCAGAAACCGACGAAACTGGCCTAGATAATAATCATTAATTTTTTTTCATTAGGTTCGTTGCATTATTTAGGGAATGTTTTACGCAACTTTCCGTTACCGCATTTTTCAGGACGGCAACAAAATTGAAAAATTCCGTATGAATATTTTGATCATAAGTTGTAATAAAATTTGTTTGTTCTAATTGTTTACGAAGCTGGTCATAATATAGTTTAGCGTGTAGTACAGGTCGATTAGATTTGACGTGACGAGGCAGTCGAGGCGCGATCTAGCCGATCACATGTCATTGTTCATCGCGCCATTGTCCTCACTTATACTCTTTTTCACCTTATGATGTACCGCAGGAAAGGCTACAAGCGCGAGCTTCTTGCTCTGGGGCACATCTCAGCGGCCCAAGGCCTCGTGGATAAGGGGCAGCTGCCAACGCTATCAGCTCGCGCCTCTAGCCTTCGCTGCGGTACAACATAAGGTGAAACAGAGTATAAAAAGTATATATCTTAAACTCTGGTGTGAGCGTAGCCGAAGCTACAAGCGCGAGCTCCCGGCTTTCAGCATCTCTGCCAAGCTTGCGCGCTCGTGTAGTGCCAGCACTGTTCAAGGTAACGGGTTTGCAAATGTAGCATCGGAGGCGTCTAGACTTAAAGGGTCAATAAAACGATTTTTCTACCTTTGATAAATACTACTTAGAATCACTCCCGACCGTTAATGACCAAAAAAAAAACAACGTGCCCTTGCTTTTTTTATTATAAGCGATGGCAGTCGGCAAATGAAATCGAGAAATATGAGCATCGTTCATTTCCTCAACTTGAAGACAGAACAAAAGGCCACATGGCCTAGCGCGTATTCTATTCTGCCAAAGTTAATCATAGTCACGTGCTGGTGTCGGCAAGGTAGAAACCGCGTGCTGAGCTCTAGGCACTGTTAGAGTTCAGGCTATTCTCATCACCGCAGTGTTTGGACACGTGCCACTGCACGAGTGCTCGCCGAGGCATTGATTGTGATTAGCGGAGTGCTAACGCAGTTCTCGTGACCTATCCACGGGCCGCTCTCGACTGTCGTCAGGCGGATGGTTTTGATCCCACAATGGCGTGATCAAGGTCAGCGAAGGCAAGAATGAAAGAAAACAAAAATTTCGGCCTTTCCACTCTGGTGAAAAAGGAAGGCCAGCGAAGCTGTACTATGGTGGGAATGAAGTAAAGGCTGGCCGCAAGTCGGCAAGCCAGAGTAGAAAGGCTCGAAATGTTGCCGCCATCTATGAGCGACGGCGACAACCAGACAATCGGCAAGCCGGTTGCCTGGTTGCCGCCGTCGTTCATAGATGGCGGTAGCTGTCCAGAATTTTGTGTCATAATTTGTTTGCTGAGGGACCTTCCCGCTAAGTTTAGAGGGAAGGTTTTCCTGCTAAATATAGCGGGAAATTTCCCCGCTAAATTGAGCGCGAAGATTAACCCCTGATTAAGCAGAAGTTTCCTGCTAAATATGGCGAAAAACTTTTCCGACAAATTTGGCGTATTACGCCATGATGGAAAAGTAGACTGGTTGCTGTCTGCTTCAATTTGCAACCGGAAGTCCCGTTGACACTAGTGTCAGCTGAGCATCTAGAGCTTATTCTAATAACTCTATGAAGCTAATCATAGCCTCCGTCACTCCGAAGCGCGCGCGCTTCGCGATCTCGGAGGCCACAATCCAAGCACACATTTTAGGGCGCAGCTCTTAGGCGCCCATTTCCGGCTTGAGCGGCGTCGCCGTCGCCGTCGGCGTCGGCGTCGGCGTCGCCGTCGGCGTAATTGCGCGGTGCCTTATGGGAAATGTCCCATAATGCACCGCGCGAGCCCCCTCCCCCTCCCCGGTGTCACGTGACCTCGGAGGGGGAGGTCACGTGAACCCCCAGGTTACGTGACCCCTGAAAGGTCATGTAACCCCCCGAGGTCCGTGACCCCCCGAGGTCACGTGACCATCCACCACCCCCGAGGTCACGTGACTCCCCAGGTCACGTGACCTTGGGGGGGGATGTTCCATAATGCAGCGCGCGAGCCATACATCGCTCCAAAATTGATTTTAATGCTTTGGTCAGTTCACTGTTTCAGTTTTTAGAGCGCAGCTCTTAGGCGCCCGTTTCCGGCTGTAGCGGCGTCGACGTCGCCGTCGGCGTCGCTGTCGGCGGAATTGCGCGGTGCGGCATGGGTAACGTCCCATAATGCACCGCGCGAGCCCCCCCCCCCCCCGCCGAGGTCACGTTACCCACCGAGGTCATGTGCCCCCCCCCCCCCTTGAGGTTTCCGACCCCCCCCCCCCCCGAGGTCATTTGACCTTCCCGAGGAAATGAAGAATAGGGGAGGTGGAGAAGAAGGATGATGAGGGGCATAATATCCCCTGAGTACCCTTCCCTCCTCCTCCTCAAGAGCTGCGCCCAATTCGGCATTACGGGGAGTTGTAAACGGCTTTCACTTTTTTACTCATCCCCTTTTTCCATTCCCTCTTTTTCTCTCTCTATTGCTGCGCGAAACCATTCGCGGACGGCAGAATGCGCAGGCCGAACAATTGGATGTTAATAGCCGCTAGTCTCTCAACCGGATGGTGTCCAGGTCCCGTGTTTCTTCTCCCCGCCATCATGATGCGCGCGGGTAGCGCTTGACGGCACGTTCCTTTGGCTTCGTTGGCTTATTCCACCACTGTACGTACCTTACGACTAAAGGTAATCAATGTTTATTTGCGTTTTATATAAAGCAGCATACTCTTTGTGACTGCGTCCGACACGCTGTAGTCCATCCAAATCAGGACCTCCTTGAAGGCCATTCTTCAACACTTAGAAAAAAAGGGTATAGTCTTACACACCTTGTCTCATATACGACAACCCAAAACATCAATTCGACGAACAGCGTACTGACGTCGAACAGACTGCTCCAACTTTTACGAGGTGCTTGAGAACGGTGATATATCTCTCATTACACAGCTAAAGTACATATCGAAAATTACAGAAAACAAAAAAACACTGAGGTTTGCAGTAGGACCAAGAAAATCCCGATTACTTATTTGTTGTAGTCAGTAGCAAGTACATTAGATATTTCAATAAGTTGTACCACTCGACTATCAAGCCGCTCGTGAAAGTTGGTACCATGGGTTCGACGTCAGCGCGCTATAAAGTCGGCCTTAAAAAAGATGAGCACAAGTGATGCGTGGCCGGCGCGGGGAACCTTCCAGACGCGGCGCTGTATTTCGCGATAACAGAGGAAGCGAGAGTCACCGGGACGTTCCCAGTTTTAAATCGCAAGGCTGCTTGAAGAGAGAGATCGTTTGTAGGAATTTTGAATGCGAAAGCATTAACTGTCCCATGAAGCGTGCCGACGTCATCAGCTTTGAAGACGCGCCAAAGGCACCTTAAATCTTTTCTCCAAGTGAAGCCAGCTCCAACTATGTAACCACGCGAAAATCATAGCAAAACGGCACCAAGTTTCCCCGATTCTAAAAGAACGGAGTAAAGCTGATGGATTTCGGCTTCGGTTCCATTGGCTGGGGCGCGTCGACGAAGCTCCCATTGGCCGCTGAGCTTCAGTTTCAACAACCGCCACCCCATGGCATTGCGCATCCGCGAGGCAACGGATGCTGCCCATTTCGCGGATGCGCCGAGGACAGCACGCGCGCTCGACCGTCGACGCAAGTACGCCGCAGAGGTAAGAAGGGAGCGGAATAACGCGCGTGCATGCTTTCGCAATCACAACTCATAAGAAGTGCTTAGGTATACCTCGAACCTTTTTCTTTTTGTTTTACGGGCGGCCTGATTTTGAAGGTGGTGGGTCATGCGTCACACGACGCTTTGACTTGAATGTGCGTGAATATCATCGAACAGTTCTAATATCCTTGGAATCGTAGATAGTGTTCTTCTCATTCGCCAGCCTTGACGGTTCAGGGTCAATAAATCGTAAATGACGGTAAAACACCCATACGAAAATGTAGCCCTGCTCTGAAGGCGCCAACGAAAAACAACACATCTGCGCAGCCACGCCGTGCCGTTTTGCATGCGACTAGGGGCCGGCGTGCCGCAGACACGCCGGCCCCTGTCCATGCAAAAGGGGACGAATTCGGAAATCGCGGCCAGAGCGTGCATATGATATCATAGCGCCCCACATCGCGTTATCACCGGCCGGGCCATCGCTTTCTTGTATTAATCTTTTTTTAAAGCCGACTGTACGATGAACAGAAGTTTTGGGCTGTCGTATATGGGGCAAGGAGTTTAAGAATATACCTTTTTTCTGAGAGTGAAACACCACAGCCCTCTACTACACAAAAAATAACACTGGAACGATGAAGGAAAGAAGGGAAACCAGCGAATTCCCAAAACGAGCTCAGCTATTCGTGCGGGAAGGGTTCACATGAAACAAAGGGTCGTACATTTCTGTTAGGTGCGTGGGGGTGCGGGGTGAATAGCGCCGCCAAAAACGGTGCACTGCTGCTTCTTTGGTTTGCGCTGCAATGAACTTCCCAAGCAGTAAACACCAAATCGTCGTCGTCTGGTTCTTTTTGCCGTTGAACTTGACCATCTTCGCGCGGTTCTTCCCATGTGGCGAAACAAGTGCGGGGGTGCATAATCGAGCATCAACAACGTTAAGCCTACTCGTACCAGACGTACCCCTGAGGGACTCCGACAGTTCGCGGAGAGCAGGATACGACAAAAGTAACTAGCGCCTTCTCGTTGCAAACGCGACGCTCCGAGATCAAATGAGAAAGCCGTCACCGGTGGAAGAGATAGATGTAAAAACCTCCGGCCTTTCACTGCTGCCGAATCCACTTCGTCGGCAGTGATTTTTTCGTAACTGAAAACGCACCATTAGTTCGCCCGCTACGAAACATCGAATACAATCAGGTCCGGCTCGCTGAGACACAGATCAGTAACTTAAATTCAGTCGTGAACACTTGCCCTCCCTGCATCAACCGAGGGTTGTCCTTCCGGAGTGCATCGCATGTTTCGTTTCGGTATCGACAGACTTCCAGAGCGAAATTTTACAAAGAATAACACTAGCTGCGTGCTCAGTTCGTGATTTAAAAAAAAACTGGGTTGGCCTTTAGCACTGATTGCCTCCATTTCATTTATACAAACATGTGGCCTAAAGCGTCGTCTTTAAAAAAGTAATTAGTAAATTTTTGTTAATCGTTTAGTTGCATTATCTCCAGAACATAATGTCGTATTGAACCATGGTTAAAAGCGCTAAAAGACGTACACAAGATTAAAGGCAAACAGGAGCGCCCGTGTTTGTCTTCTATCTTGTGTACGTCTTTTAGCGCTTTCAACCCTTGTTCAGTACTGTCAACACTAACTAGCGCAAGTAACAAGTTCTTTTACAGTAAGATAATGTCCGCCTGGCTGTATTACTTACTTGAAGAAACAGTATTTGTCTAGCTATCCACGCTTTAAAAAAGAAATCCGTATTTGATAAAAGAAACGTATTAAAGAAAGAGTGGTTTGGTCCAGTCTAGTGGCGAATTTAACCTATCAAATCAAATTGAATTTAAAAAAACTTCATATCACATTTTTAGTAGACTTCAAAATACAAAGTTAGTTTTCTGCCATTACGTTACATGATCCAGATATATTGAATAGCTGCCCGACTGGCTGACGATTCGTTGCCACCAACATTCTTGTCGGTCAATAACTTAACTTCATAGGCGGGATTTTCGTCACTGTTGTGCCTCTTAGCTTGGGTGTCTCGGGCACTTGACCGCTTAAAGTGACACTGACATCCAAAAAAAATATTTTCCTGATTTTTTTTTTCAGGTGATACAATATGGCGTCAGAATACTACACAATTAAAAGTGTGCTACGAAATCACGTATATTAATAATAAAGACAAGAAACGCAACTGCTCGAAACTGAAACCTGCACACGAAGGTTAGAGAAATATAGAGGAAAGTGCGCCGGAAGTCATGCAGCTACATTTGACCGTGCGACGTATTTTATTCTCTTAATCCGCCGTTTATTTATTTTATTTTTGTGTGTGTGTGGCGGGGGGGGGGGGGTGCAGCAGCCTACAGCGTGGCGTTTACAGTTTGCCGTGCGATTGTTTTGCAGTTATGTTTGTTCCGCTCGCTCTTCTACAGTTTGAAATGAGTAGTGAGTGCTCGTGGTGAATGCCCGTGATTGGCTCCGAAAATAATTCTCCCAAGATGCTGCGTGAAGGGCTGCCTCACGTGTCCAGCATCTGAAACTGGCATTAGTGCGGCAGTGTCTCCAAACGTTTCCGAAAAATCAACGGGATCGGAACCAAAGGCTGGCCGTAATTCCTGCAGAAAGGTTACGGGCACCTCGGAAATCGGACGCTACCCGATTTATATGTTCCTTGTGGAAAGTGACTACATTGAGTTTGCAGGTGTCCAAAAGAGAGTCCAATACCATTTAGTTCAGCAACCTTTCGTCCACAACATTTTTTTTGCTTTTTCAGTGATAATTGTAAAAAAAATGAAAGCCGTTTACAACTTTCTGTAACGCCGAATTAGAGCAGAGCTCTTGAGGAGGAGGAGGGAAGGGTACTGAGGCGAAGGTATACCCCTCTTCCATTTCCCTCACCTCCTCAACCTGTGTGCTATTCCTCCGTAACAGAATACCTTGCTGGGCTGGTTAGTTGGTTGCGCTGTTTCTCATTATGCTATTCCTTCGTCCGAGCGGCATCGCCGTTGCCTCATCAGGGTCACGTGACCTTACGAAGGTCATGTGATGTCACCGGAGTCACGTGACCTCACTGGAGTTTGTGACCCCTCTGACGTCACGTGATGATGACTTCATCGTAATAGTGATAACGTCATCAGTGATGTCACCAGCGACGTCACGTGTGACGTCATCGTGATGACGTCATCGTCATCGTCGCTGATGACGTCATCAGTGACGATGACGATGCTGCTGCCGATGACGTCATAAGTGACGTCACTGATGACGTCACTGATGACGTCATTAGTGACCATAACGATGAGGATGCGGATGCCGATCACGTCATCAGCGACGTCACTAATGACGTCATCAGTGACGATGCCGATGACGATGACGTTATGAGTGACATCACAGATGACGTCATCAGTGGCAATGACGATGGCGATGCGGATGTCGATGACGTCATGAGTGACGTCACTGACAACGTCATCAGTGTTGACGGCGATGCCGATGACGTCACTGATGACGTCATCAATGACGTCACACGTCCCATAATGCACCACGCGGTTACGCCGACGGCGACGGCGCTCAAGCCGGAAACGGGCGCCTAAGAGCTGCGCTCTAAAAATAAATGTGTAAATGTCGCAAGATGCTTAACAAAAACAAAAATATACCCATTTTGTGGATCGAACCTGGGTCCACTGCGTGTTAAGCGGATACCTTTCCGCTGAGCGCCCTACAACCTGAAAAAAGCAGTTTTTACAATTCGTTTTATATGAGACCCAACAGGAAACAACTGCCAGATCTTTTCCCCGCGGTTTGTGCTGTCTGCCGGCAGAACTACTTCCTAACAGCATAGGCTTGGGGATGTCCTTGGGCATGGGCAGCTTCGTCTTGTGGAGCTCGAAGTGCGATGGTTTTAACATCGTAATGTTCAGGCCGACGAGGGAGCTCCTCGTTCTTAGTAATGCAGCAGGTCGACTGCCACTCCCCAGGCTGAAAGTCAGGCAGAACCACGCAATGGCCACATTCACACCTAGTAAAGAAATTCTTGGCATGCATATTCAACTCGAAGTACGCACTTTGTGCTTGATGTTAGCGCGTTTTTCAAGCTCTTACCAATTCGTGTTCGTAAGGTGAGCGAGAAGGGGCGAAGACTCGGCGACGTGTTTGAGCAAATCGGCTTAACCGGGTGGGGGGGTGTCATACGGAATGAATCAATTGTATTGATCCATCCAAAATGTTTCTTTCGAAGGAAGATAGATTTGCCGGTACCGCGAATTACAGTTCTGAAGTAGAGGTGCTACGCCCGTCGTACGGCGCCATCGCCGTCCAGCCCGAGAGTCCCACCATACGCGATACGACGCCATGTTGAGAATTATGCAGTGAACGCGCAAAGTGCTTCCTGTTCTCTGTACCTTTTAGAGCGCAGCTCTTAGGCGCCCGTTTCCGGCTTGAGCGGCGTCGCCGTCGGCGTCGGCGTAACCGCACGGTGCATTATGGGAAATGTCCCATATTGCCTCGGCGGGGGGGGGCACGTGACCCCCCGAGATCATGTGACCACCCCAGGTCACGTGACCCCTCCCCGAAATCCGTGACCCCCTCCCCGAGGTCACGTGACCCCCGGGAGGAAATTGAAGAATGAGGGCAGGTGGAGGAGAAGCAGGAGGAGGGGTGTACCCTCCCCTGAGTATGCTTCCTCCTCCTCCTCAAGAGCTGCGCTCCAATTCTGCATTACAGGGAGTTGTAAACGGCTCTCACTTTTTTTTCCAATGACCGTATTTGCAGCTTTTTAGAAACCACGAAGAATGGGTTTCAGTTTTAGAGCGCAGCTCTTAGGCGCCCGTTTTCGGCAGGCGAGCGTCGCGGTCGGCGTCGCGGTCGGCGTCGGCGTTGGCGTAACCGCGCGGTGCATGATGGGTAATTTTCCCCGCTAAATTTAGCGGAAAAGTTTCCCTGCTAAATCTAGTGGAAAAATTTTCCCGCTAAATCTAGCGGAAAAATTTCCCCGCTAAATCTAGCGGAAAAATTTCCCCACTAAATCTAGTGGAAAATTTTCCCCGCTAAATCTAGCGGAAAGTTTCCCTGCTAAATTTAGCGGAAACTTTTCCCGCTAAGTCTAGCGGGAAATTTTCCCGCTAAATTTAGCGGAAAAATTTCCCCGCTAGATTTAGCGGAAAATTTTCCCCGCTAAATTTAGCGGGGAAAATTTCTCGCTAAATTTCCCGCTAGATTTAGCGGGAAAATTCCCCGCTAAATCTAGCGGGAAATTTTCCCCGCTAGATTTAGCAGGGAAACTCCTCCCCCCCCTCCTCGAGGTCACATGACCCCCAGGCCACGTGACCCCCCCTCCCTGAGGTCACGTGACCCCTCCCCGTGCCTTCCCTGCTCCTCAAGAGCTGCGCTCTAATTCGGCGTTACAGGGAGTTGTAAACGGCTTTCATTTTTTTTTATATTTTTAATATTGAGTTTGTGCCCTCAATAACCATCGACTTTGATTAAATTTGGTGGCTGTGTCGAAACCTTAGAAAACGGCCCATGACCACGGAAAACAGTTAGTGCGACTCCAACCGGCCAGTTCTCGATCGGCGGTTTTCGGATGGAAAGAAAGCGAATTCGATGCTTCAAACTCTGTTCTGGGTAGTTGGACTCTCATGTGTCATGTGTCATGTACCACTAAAAAACTTGGCGAGCATAAGTACTATGCCACTGTCCCGTTAAATTCGCCAAACAATTACTCAAAGCAGAGCCCAACATTTTTTTTCTTTTGATACAAATAGTAGTTTCTTTTGACGATGTAGTACAACTCTATAATTTAAGTGAGCTAGCTAAAAGAAGTATCTTAAAAGTTAGTCGACGTTTAAAACTTTTTTCGCAATAGACACTGCCAGCCTAAGAAAGGCAGGGCGATGTCATGTTCACGTTTGCGTAATTTGTGATTTTTAGAGCGCAGCACTTAGGCGCCCGTTTCCGGCTTGAGCGGCGGCCCCGTCGGAGTCTGCGTCGCCGTCAGCGTAACCGCCCCAGGTAATGTACAACTCCAGGTCATGTGACCTCCCAGATCATGTGACCCCCAGGTCACGTGACCCCATGTCATGTACACCTCACCCCAGGTCACGCGAACCCCCCAGGTCACGTGACCCCTCTCCCATGTAATGTGACCCTACAGGCTATGTGACCCCCTCCAGGTCATGTGACCCCCACCTCCGAGGTCACGTGACTCCCACAGGTCACGTAACCCCCCCTCGAGGTCATTTGACCCCCCACAGTCACGTGAACCCTCCCCCGAGGTCACTTGACCCACCCCAATACCCTTCCCTCCTCCTCCTCCTCAAGAGCTGCACTCTAATTCAGCATTACAGGGAGTTGTAAACTGCTTTCACTTCTTCTTTGGTGTTTTCATCGGTTCCTGCAATCTGCCACCTATGTAATTCGCTGCGGAGGAATAATGATATGCTCCAAACATGCCTCTTCCTGTGTTTATTAAGTTGTGAGAGACTATAATTAATAAAACACAATCTGGACGCGACGTCATCCGCTGCCAATTAAGTTATAACTTTGAAATTATTTATTTGTTTAAAGTTTTTTTTATATATATAAGAAATTTACCAAATCTTCCTATATATTGTTCGAAGTTCCACACTTTCTGAGGCATAATTCGTCCCTTCCCTAACATTATTAAATACTAGAAATTGATCGCCCAATAACACAATAGCCCCGAATCAAATGACAATACAGAAAAAGGAACGAGCATGGGAAGTTCCAAAACACTGCACGCGATGTCCCTTTTGGGGCTTTTATTTTTCGATTCGCCGAACGTTTTTTTTTTGCAGAAATTTAGATGCATTTTTACGTTTCTTATTATTGATTTATATCCCGTCTTCAATAGAGAATATGGTGTGGTCCTCGGATAGATAGTGTATCATCCACGGAAACTTTCGCACACCCAGCTTCACGGCCATTCGCAATGCGGGCCTGCGGACCGTTGAGCGCACCTTTGAAGAAATATGTATATTTGGTTTAAACCATTTTCGCAAGAAAAAGGAACCCGTTTCCGGTTAAAGCCTATCGATTAGCGATGTAGCCAAACCGCCCACCGCTTTGAACAACCCGCTTTCCCGGTTAAGAGTGATGTACCGACATGTTCTCAGCGCAGGGAATTGTAGCAGTTCAATTACAAACTGATCACCGGTGTTGTAGGCCTAGCACTTTTGTTTGCGCGCATATGTACCGACTCGTTCACGCTGTGGCCGCCGGGAGAAAGAAAGAGAGAGCTGACCCGCTTTCGGGTATTCCTTGTTGAAACTTGACGCTGTTCGTACGTGTGACCGAGCGCTCTGCTGACCACCTTAGACAAGGCTCTGGATAAAGTGCACACGAACCATTTAAAAGGAACAAATAGTCAGAGTGCAGGCGAGCTGGTGTAAGTTGAACATGATTGTAAACCTGAGACTGGGGCAGGAGGAGAACACAACAGAAGGTAGAAAAAGAGGAGGCAACGCCTCAAACTCAGCTGCAAAGTTTATTTCGTACACGCCTTTTATACCACAATTCCAACGCCGTCTCTACAAAAAAAAATTGACAAGAGTACAATGACATTTGGGTAAACCTTCTCTTATCTCCCTTGACCTCGGCTGCGAAACACTCACACAAAGGGTCACATTCTAGCATAACCACCGCCAGCCGGCGAACGTAGGTGAATCACTACTGAACACAAAGAAAGGGTTTGACCTTCAAAGATGCGTTTCCTCTAACAACTCAATCAGTCCAAAGAAACAATACTAGACACTGCTAACAGTCGGAACTTGGGGCCATCTCCAAAACTGAGAACGACATTGCCCTCCTACAACGAACCACAATTGGCTAAACACTGCGACTTTCTCGAACATATCCAAGGATACACATATAAAGACTGCTAATAAAAAAAGTTACAAGCGTAAAAATTGTTTACATTCGTTCCCAAACTGCAATGACGCCTGACTTATACAGTTGCCAGACGTTTTTATACGAATTGTTTCTTGTACTACACGTTTCATATCATTACGTTCTTTGCGAATTATTTCCGTTTCAGACCATTTGGCTTTACAATTATTACACTCTAGAAGGTGCCTTGCTAACTCGGAATTGGACGCGTTGTTTTTCACATTCCGTTTGTGTTCCGTAAGTCTATCATTTACACATCTCGACGTCTGACCTACGTATTTAAATCCACACTCCAAAGGAATCTCCTAAACCACAGAATTCTCACACGAAACCGTCTTTTCGCGATGTGCCTTCTGGCAAACTTCCTGTTTCGATTCAAAAGGTGTAAGGTTGCACAACTTAAAATCGAATGTGAACACTGTTTCTACGCCAAACTTTTTCGCCGACATGTTATGGGAAATATCGTGAAAATACGGTATAGCAACTCGTCGGTTCCTCACACTTGGTTCATCCCGCTTTCCTCTGATTTGAATAGAAAGTTGTCGTTTTAGAAAAGCTTCCTCATACCCCGCGTCCTCCAGTGTTCCCCATTGTATTTTTAAAGCTTGACTCATGAAATGGGTACATGATCTTTTTAGCTCATTACCAATTAATGATTTCGCAACTCCCGATTTGACAATTTTAGAGTGACATCTTTGTTTGGGAAGCACCGGTTTAGCCATCTTCTTACAATATTCCCAACATAAACCATTTTTCTCCTGAATGCGCAAGTCCAAAAACTGCAACATGTTCTCCTCTCGTTTTTCTACTGTGAAATGTAACTCCGGGGCCGTTGACCTAATAAGCTTTTTAAGATACTCCTCCGACTTTCCTTCTTCAAACCTGCAGACAAAAATATCATCTACATATCTTCTGATGATGCCCACGTTAGGTGACAACTCAATCATCCTGGCAAACAACACTCTATCCATACTGTTGAGGTATATCTCAGTTAACAACGAAGCGACCGACTAGCCTATGCATACACCTTCTTTCTGGATGTATTTTCGATTATTGTATTCGAGGACTGTGTACTTTAAATAGAGATCCAACACGGTAAGGAAGCTTTCCACTGTTACGCCCGATTCCGATTGAAACTTTACGAGATTCAACTCTAGCACCTCCTTCACTGCGTTCATCAAACTCTTCTTTTCCAGAGGATAATAGAAATCTTTTATATCCATGGAGAATACCGAACTCTTCCTCCCATGGTTGTGTTCCAAGATATCAATAAGTTCTGTGTTTGTCAGCGATAAGGATTTGTTCACACTGACCTGACTTAACCCATGCTGCAGAAACTTAGACACTACTTTTTGCCACGTTCCGTTTTCGTTTACAACCACTCTAAGAGGCATCTCCACTTTATGCTCCTTTAGGAAAAATTTCAAACATAGGTACATTTTGGATTGATTCATTATGATTTTGGCAACTTTCTCTTTATCTTCTTCCTTTAACACTGCATATATCCCTTCTTATCTTTGCCAACTTTCCGTTGTAGTCCTTGAACAATACACTCATGGCCTTTTCAGCTTTGTTTTGAAATTCTTTCATCGGAAGGATACCAAACCTCCCCGATTTATCTGTTTGGAGTAATTTTAACGACCGTGAATCTATCTCATTCTTGACCATGTTTACATCCAGCTGAGTTTGAGACGTTGCCTCCCTTTTTTCTACCTTCAGTTGTGTTCTCTTTCTGCCCCAGTCTCAGGTTTACAATCATGTTCATTTAAAAGATATTCATTTGAATTCAGTCGATTTGGCTTTGTGCTGAACAGCTGAGTGTTTGGACACTGCCGCTCATGTTGCTCATTATTATAATACCAAATGATATTTAAACAACTACGGGGCCCGTCTTACTACTGCACCAAATCCGCCGCTATCTTGCAGCTCTAACATGTTTTTAGACACTGATGAACAAAACAACGTAAAAGTCGCCCACGGCAAGGTATTTTATTTACCTCTGTGCTCGCCTCAACTCAAACTCCCTTTATCTGGTTAGTCTGCTTTCGTTCATCTTTCAAGAGAACTTACACTGAGTTTTAAATTATTTAGACGCCTTAAACAAACCTGCCGGTAGACTGCGTGGGCGATTTTTTGTATGTTTTGAGAAATTTTGAGTAATCATAATTTTCCAAAATACCACTTTATAATTATTTTCTTTTTCACAACCTCATTTGCGTAACTATAGTGGAGCCAACATAAAACTGGAATCGTCACCTCAAAAAAAAAAAAAAATCTTGCACAAGTCTGTTTGCTTTGAAAAATAGTTCTGAAACAAATCAGAGCGAAAAAAAAGAAAACTCATTACATTTAGCGTTTGAAACATGTTCATCTTGACAAAATAACAAAATCAATCTCCAATATACATAGCGCGACACTGTGAACACGAAAAGCGATAGCCGTTTGTTTATTTATTATTTGTCTTAGGCTCAAAAGCCTCTCATTAAAGCAATTACCATGGTTTGGGGTTCTCGATTGGTGAACTAACCTAAGAAATAAACATGGGTGTCCGCTATAACGTTTTCAAAGTAAAATGCAAAAAAGCCCTGATGACGGGATTTAAGTGTCAATCAGTGTTTTAACAGTTACGGTCCAAAGAAAATGACAAGTTGTTTTTCACTGCAAAAATAAACCACGCATCACTGAATGCTCATCCTGCGCCCAAATGTAGCCCTAGCGGTTCGAACCAGATGTCAAAGTTTCAGAACAAGCCTTTATCTTAATGAAAAGTTATAACCGATTTTCAGAAATTTCCGATGGCAAAATGACGGCTGCTGGACCTCTTATATTACATAGAGCGGAATGGCGCCGGTTACCGAAAAGAATTTTAGCTACGAACTCAAACTGTAGGGATTCCCATTCCCGTTGGTTTCAACTAGCTATTGTGCCGTAGTGCATTTTGCAGGATCCCAACTGCATCGTTAATGTTAAAGATACAGGTCACCCTACGCAGTCCCTCGTGCAACGAGGAGATTGTCAAAATTCGGCTGAAAAGTCCAAAATGGGGGTTTTACGTGCCAAACCAACGAAGGGCATTTGACACGTCCAAACGAAGGACTGCGAAATAATTTCGACCACCTGGGTCAGGATCTTTTGACCTGAAGCCGAAAACACATCTACGTAACGCCTTCTCCAAAAAAAAAATCTTTGTCAAATTACGAGCACCTTGGCCGGGATTCCAACTGGCCAACTGGAAATCCGTGGGTTCCCAAGCAGACTGTTTCGGAAACCTACGCGTAATCTCAAACCAAGTGCGCAGAAAGTTGGACAAGAGGACGCAGGCCCCCTGCCAGTCATTTGCCGATTATTTATGGGCGATGCAGGTGATCCTGTAAATTGCCGACTCAGTGCCACGAGCACGGAGCAGGTCGAGCGGTAAACTTCTAGCGGACATCGACAATAAACTTCAGCCCAGGAAACACCTTTCTTACTGTTCTTGGGCGACAAAAGAAGGATACTAGTCTGTTATTAAATAGCCATGATCCCAAACTTCTTTCTTTTCGCCCGCTTGTCATGTTGAGGTACACACTCGAAATTACACTCAACAGTCGAAAAAACTAACAGTGATATTCGATATGATCACCGAAAATCTAACTCGGCGAATAGCATATTTAATGTTCCTCTTTTGTATATTGCTCCATTAATACAAATTCCCCTGCTGACTTGATATGTCTTATGTATCCAACTGCGGAGGACACAAGCGGCTGGTTGTACATGTTTAGCATGTTTAAGTTCCTTGTTGTGTCAAGTTTGTCTCGGTCACACTCACTATCCTTTAAAGAGAACGCTCTATGTATGTCAGTCACTTTTGTTTTTACTAAGAGATTAAATCCGGTTAACTCAAGGGAAATCATACTAATTATTCTTCGTTTCTCATTGCTCAAAGCTTCACGCCGTATCGCCTGTTGGCTGAAGCCAAGCTAATATTAATTTCTTCTCGGCGTCCATTGTGTGTCAGTCTCTATTAGCACAGGCTTGTTCGCACTTTGATCATGCGTAATTAGACTCGATATGTTTTTATTTCAGGACCATTTGATATTTAATACACATTTGTATTCGTTGTTTCCTATCACTCTCACCTCCCCTGGGTGTTTTCAAATAAGTTGGGGCACCCATATCCTGTGACTATTTTTAATTCTTATGAAAAAAAAATATTTTTTAGACTCAATGTCCATTCGAACAAAACATAAAATTAGTTTTGCGAAACAAAAATTTGTCCTTGAGGAAACAAAAAAATTGCAGCTCTCTCTGAGTGCGAAGCGCTTTCTGCGAAGTGCGCGACGTTGGCATTTGAGTCACCTCTGCCAAAAAACTGCTGTGCCTGCCGGTCTTGAAATATTTACTTAAAACAACCTATAAGGTGGATTGACTATAAATATTTATCATTAAGTGTTGACGTTTTTAATTTCTAGAAAAAATTGCGAACTCGGCACATTTCCCTAAAATGCTTACATTTCAATATTTTTTCCTCACATCTATAAATACCAGAACTTTCAAACTTTTCCAGCGGTTATCCTTTATCTTATTAATATCGGTGCTAAATACGGTTGTCCTGCGCAGCGAAATAAATTTATCTAAAATGCTCAAATCGTGTAATTTTATTTATTAGGAGTTATTTTGAAACCCAATTAAAACAAATCATCTTCGAGGTTTTTAACCCTCACACATTAAGTCCAACGATAAGTACTAACAGAATCTGCAAAACACCATGTTGAAATAATTTTGAGTATTTGAAGTTATCAAGCTAGAAATATAAACAAATTGAGGCAACCGCAGCACCGTGGATGGGGCGTGTAGATATCATTAGATGACGAATTAATTATTTTACGACGTGCAAAAATGCTGGAGGATGGTCCCCCAAAAAAATTGACGACACAGAGGCGGACAGCGATTTTAAAGTGAAAAATGTTAGTGCGTTCATGTATAAGGGTCGAAGAAAAGCCATATTGTCCGGGGCGATGGAGAGTCTCTGTCATGTTTCATGCTTCGCAGGGCCCAGCGACCCCGGAAGTAATTTTTGTATGTGTGTGTGTGGGGGGGGGGGGGGTCTAGCTTTTGAAAAAAGGGGGAAGGTGGAGGAAAAGGAGAAAGTGGAAAAGTAAAAAAAAAACTGTTATAAAGATTTTGATGTTTATAGAATGTTTATTATCACCAACTATACCACGTGTCCATACATTCATCCAACATTCCTGTCACGAAGCACTGAGATGTTGACACAATCTGATCCAATAGTAGTAGCTGTACGGCGGCAGCCATCTTGGGGGTCGATGTAAAATGCACTGGAAAATCGGGCGTCTGCACGTAGGAAGCTGACATTTTCAACAGAGCGTGGACGCATCCCTGTGAAATTTCTCGGCGCGGCTTCGTTTCTGTAGAAAGTTATATCAATGCATTCTTGAAAATTTAAAACAAGTTTACCGTGTACGCGGTCGTCCTTTTGGGGTAAACCTTAACTACGATGCTCTCTTTTAAGTCAGCGTGTATCCTGTTTTTATGGTCGTCGTTGAAAATATCTTAAAACCAGCCATGGGCGCATTATTGCTAAAATGTAACAGTGTTATAATACATTTACATGGGGAAAAAAGTAACCCTGCTGCAGTTCCAAAATTCGAAGAGTAGCTTGTTACAGTTACAGTTACTTCGCTAAAGTAACGCCGTTAATTTGTCGTTATATAAAAAAAAATTAAAAAAACATTCAAAAGGAAACTTACTTAATATGCATTTCATTAAACACAGATTTTTCGTAAGACATTGTGTTGTTCACGGTAGTGAATCAGATTTTTTGAGAAACTAAGATTTTCCTAATAACCAATATTAATATGTTTGATACCTTCTAATTCAAATTTTGCAATGAATTGCTCTCTGCACGGATAAATCTACTATATGATAAAGCATTTATGGTTATATGCCAAAAATAACAGGCGACTTCAGTTTTTCAAAATGTTAACAGATACCTGCTGATGGTCCATAAAGAACTTTAAAAATAAGCGTGACCACGATAAGCTATACACGAATACAACAGCGCGTCCAGATCTCGGGCATATCCAATTATGGTGCAAGCTAATACAATCGGTCATTTCTAATTTCGGATTTTTTTGATGAGGCAAAATGGGTCGGGAGCAATAAACATCGTGGATATGTCATGTCAATAATTATATAAGTCATACCTTGCAATCTGCTCTTTAGATGAGCGGCTTGCCATTTCAATCCACTCGTCAATCGAATCGTTTTCCACTGCGTGCGCACAATCTTTCATGAAACACGAAGCTTCTCTTGAAGACTTGGAGAGCAATGTAGCGGCAACATTCCTTTGTCAAACCCGCTGAACACGGCAGCGGTGCAAATGAAGCACTGATCGAGGCACAAACGGCCACGGCGTGTTGAATATTAAACGGCTTTTGCGATCGTTTGTCCGCCACTTCCTAACCAGATCGGACACGTCGGCGCTCCTTTATCCCAGCACCCCAGCTAGAAGAGACCACCCGGAAAGCCCACGCAGTGAATATCCAACAAATCAAGTGATGACGAGTGCCTCTGCTCCCGGCTAAGGGCGGTCTTTCAATTTCAAGAAAACACACAAACAAGCAGAACGCCCGCATACTCTTTCTCAAGTGACGGGACCCGAGAAGCAGAGCAGTCGGGTACAACAAGTGGAAGACGGAAGGCAAGGCCGGTAATTAGGTTGCCAAAAAAAGGGGGAGGGAGAGCAAATGGGCCTAAAGTCGAGACCCCGGAAGAGTGCATATGGAAGTCGGATGATTCAAATGAGAGGGAAGGAACCGTATGCTTGGTGGCAAAATAGAAAGTGCAGAAAATGGGTTGTCCCCTAAGCCTGCGAGCAAGAACTGTCCTCTGCGAAAAGCATTTGGTTTCTCCGCCGGAAAAAAAAAGAAAAACTTTGGAGATGCCACGCTTTGATAAATCTGCGTGCGCTCTGGGAGATGCCCTATACAAGGCGGGTAGGGATACAAACGTCCCCATCATCCCAGTAGGCGAAACCAGCTTCGCAAAGCAGGGTCACCCGAAAATATAGTTTATTTTTATTTTTTTTTTTTTTGTTGAGCTCCAGGTGGTTTTTGCAGCAGTTTTTGCTGTGCCCTTCCCATACCAGGACTTCGGACTCTCTCATGCAGTTGCGAGACGATTTGGCGGGCGTGTTTGCAATATTTTGCACATAAATCTGAGAAATAACGGTAACGACGTTACTCGTTACAGTTAATTTCGAAAAATAGTAACCCTGTTACAGTTACAACTTATTCTTATTAAGCAGTAATGATTTACAGCTATAAGTTATTTTCACTAAGCAGATACCAGTTAGAGTTACAAGGTATTGAAAACAACCCAGGAAAACAACCAAGCAGGGGAAGGGAAAATATCTCTTTGGCTGTGCTATGCCGGCCGTTAACTGACACTTTGCTTTACGTACTTTGTTATTTCTTTCTGGAAATTCGTGTGCGAAGGTTGTGCCGCAATTTGGTGGCTTACCAGCCGTAACAAAAACAGAGCCACGTGCTTTCCCTTAGCCAAGTACGTGTCTAAGGGCAATCCAGGTGCCAACGGGAACACAGAGGGGAGGGAGGGGAGGGTGTAGGCAATGTTCAGTAGGCCTTGAGCCAAACGCACGGTGGCTCAGCATACTGCCCAGCACCCCTGGAAAATGTCAGCGGGTGCTCAAGCCCCCGTTGTTCCCCGGTTCCGAGGTCCCTGGCAGGGCCTGCTTTTAATATCCGGCGTGTAGGGTGTCTCCGTACGCCACATAAAGAAAACGACGGGATCTCAGACGTAGAGGCATCCTAGCGCGCTCCACTTGGCTGGCTGGCGCGCGTTGGTGTAAACAGCGGGACGCGCGGGGAAGGCCCGAGGGTCAGGTTTCTTCTATCCGTGCGCAGACGCCTTCAGACGGATAATAAAAACTCAGAACCGTTTCACACCTCGGGGTTCGAATGCGTTTTTGAAAAGGTACCCACAGGCTCAAACTGCTCATACATTTTCGAAACGGCGTTGCATGCATGGGCGAAATCGTGGCTGGTGTCTTTACTGATGAAAGCGCAGCTACGCGTTCTTTTTTAGTTGTCACCACGCAAGTGAAGATTGAAACGTGCGTCTTTTGCCCAGTGATATGACTGAAATTCCTCAGGCACTATGTCACAGAGTGGAGGTCAAATTAATAAAAATAAAGCGGGGATTCACTCTGAGGATAAACAAGAAATTACGTGAAAAGAACAAAAGAGATAAGTTCGACCGGTGACTAGTGCTAGGTACACGCCCGGTGTAAAATCACAGAGAGAGACGATGACACAGGGAGGATAATCAAACATAGTATAAAACTTAATACAGTGAAAAACCTAGCCGCGAAGGACAATAGAGCACTGAACAAAAACCACACTCCAGCTAAACGCAAAGGATCGCTAGCTGCGAGCCAGAAACTAATACCAAAAAGCCTCCATGCTCATGAAACAGGACCAGGCTAACAAAACAGTGACGAAAATTCGACACTAACCAACAACGAAAGCAAACAGAGATTGAACACGAACGTTACCGCTACGCACAGGGAATCACCCCCAAAACAGATGCGACAGAAACCAGCACTGCGTATACATCGTCCCAACTTTCCACACTTCGTACTTCAGAGCCGGAGGATGAAGTAGACAAGCCAAGGAAAACCAGGCTTAGTCTTCCGGTAGCTGCTGAGTCCAAAGCAGTCCGTAGTCTGGAGTTGTCGGTCGAAGAATGACGTCTCGAAGTCCGGCGGTCCGGTCAGAAGCTTGATGAGGTCGACACCGCGCACTGCACATCCACGCACGTTTCAGCACAACAAACTAACACTTGCCCGACAGGCAGGGCAGAAGCCGAAAAGGAAAAGTTCTAAGACTCACATGCAGGGAGTAACCGCGTTGAGCAGCAACCGGCCAGCTCCGGGACTCCCAGTTCCTCCTTTGTTCCCAAACCGCCTTTTATAGACTCGTATATCGACCAACCTCCCGTTTCTCCACCCTTCGGGTCAGTCAACTTCTCAGAAAAACAAAGCTACCCGGCATCGACCCAAATGGCAAAACCTATTACATTTTTCGGAGAACCGAACATACGTGCCCATCCATTCCCGCGTACGAGTCCAAAAACATCAATTATCGCCGATACATGGAACACGACCACCTCGACAGGTGGCAGACTGAGTAAAGTCGCCGCCTCCAAAAAGCGCGCTAGCCAGCGTAAACAGATTTTATCCCGGTGGCACCCTCGCGTGTCAAATCGGCACCATACACGAGTCAGCACACGCACCCCTCCGTCCGCAAGGTCAAAACCACAAACTGTGCCCCGGGAGGAAACATAATCTGCGTCGCCCGTCAACAAAAGCCTACCCCGCAAACGAGCAAGCCCGTTGGGGACCTAGAAAGAAACTGCGACGGGACGAACTGAGATTAAAAGCGGCTCCGCACTCCCCTCTTTCTGACCGTACGGACACCTAAAGTGGTCCGAAAAAGAGATCAAAGAAATGAAAGAAATAGAGAAAAGTTCAAAATTTGTGACACCACTCCCCACTTCAAGAATTGTTCACGCGTGAAAATTAAAAAAAAACAGCAAGAATTCAGACACATCAAAACCAACTCAGCCGCTTCAAGATATAACAAGAAAAACAAACACACACGTCTCCAGGCGGCAAAGAACATACATACAAACGAACAAGAGAGAGCGCTTCGACGCCCCTGAAATCAGGACCCTACAAAGAGAAACTATTAATAAAAGAAATAACAGAACACCCACTTAAAGTCGACTTAAATGTTGAGCTCCAACGTTTTCCTGGCCCTTTATGTACTCAACCCTGAAGTCAAACTCTTGGAGCTTCAGGCTCCAGCTCATGACCCAGGCACGTATTCAGGGGTGCCCTCATACAGCATTTTGTCATGGGCGGCCCCCCCCCCCCCCGAAACAAAATCCTGGCTACGTGCCTGCCATGACCCTTGCGTTTCCGTGTCTGGTTTGATTTATATATTGCAGAAATTGGTGGTCAATTTTGAGCAGGAATACTCTTCCGTAGGGATCGGGCTTGAACTTCTCAATCCCCCGCACCAACGCCAAGCCCTCCCGCTCGACAGTTGCCTAAGCCTCCTCTCGGGACAGGAGCCGCCGACTGGCATAGGCTACTGGGTGAAGGGGAGAGCGCCTTTAGGGAGCGCTCGACACTAGAGCCCCGGCGTTAGAGCGCGCGACACGAGGGCGCTGCGACAGTAGCGCGCTTAACACTAGAGCGCATGTCACGAGAGCGCTCCCCAGTTGAGCCAACACCGCAAAATGTGCGATGTACCCGCGGCTCCACAGACAGAACAAAATTGTGTGACTCATCGGATTAAAGCGTTGGTGATTTTTGACTGAATGAATATGCATTTAATAAAAAAAATATAAAAATCAAACGGGTACGACCCTTTCTAACCAATTGCTTACTGACATCGGAGAGAAAAGGGGATAGGGGTGTGGGGTAGGGTTACCGGGAAAGGTTGCAGTTGAGTGGAGCAGCGAGTCTAAGATTTCTTCACAGTGCTGCGGTGCGCCTCTCTGTTACACTATAAATAGTTTACTTTTTGCTATATTTGGTCTATTCTTGACTTGCATTTGGGCTCCGATCTATTTGGTGGCTATTTAGACGTCCCTCACATAAGTTTAAACGGTATTCTGACGTCCATGTCCGTAATGAAAAAATCTCACCACTAAAAAAAGTATCAGTGGAAAACTCATCGAAGGAAAGCTCAGCGTAATTTTATCGGAGGCAGATCTTTCCAGTCTTTTGACGGATACGGGAAAACCTCCCTGCAAATCTTTGATATACAAAATCAAAGAACTAATGAAGTTAGGTCAGCTGCAATTTTCTTTCTGCGAAAATCCACGCTACAGATATTCTATTTTTCTTTTCATTTTGCTGTCAGCTTTTTCGAACACTTCTTGGTTTGTCACACGCAAACGTTTCGTCGACTCTATTCGCAATGTCACTGCTGAATTCCGCAGCATAAATCCCAGCCAAATTTACATAAAACACGCGATGCCCGAACAAGTGGTCGGTCCGGTCGGGCCCCTCGCGCTGGACTGGTTGTGCGCTCTCGTGACGTGAAGGACACGCGAGCTAATAGGGAGTTTTAGCAGACCGTGGTTCCCCTCCGCTAAGCCCTCCGCAACGAAGAAACCGCCAGTGCGCCTGCGTGCCGATGGCCTTGGGTGTAGAGTTCGGGGTAGCGGAGGGGCTTAGCGGAGGGGCAAACACGGTCTACTAAAACTCGCTAATTTCGCTGCGCTTTCGGGCCGCGCGCGCTAACGTGGCAGCGCTCTTGAGTCGCGCGTCCTAACGGCGCTGCGCTCTAGTGCCGTGCCCCCAAATGTCGTGGTGCTCTAGTGTTGCGTGCGCTAATTGACTCCGTAAGTGTGACGTTGCTGGGGTCGTTGTTAGGGACAAATACATGTGGCTAGGCTTCGCTACGAACGCCCGACCGTTCAAAAATCAGGAGTAGGATGTAAACTTATAAAAATCACTAATATAAAAAGCTTGAATGTCATATATGTTTCTACAGAAGTGTGGGGGGAATTGCTTGTTTCTGAAATATTTATGACTGCAACTTCCGGTCCTCAAGATGCCTGCAGCCGACGACGAATGCAAGCAGTATGCCGTCTGCCACACGACCGCCGGCCAAGCTGGCGCCGGCGTCTGAATCGTGTGAATAAAGATGATATTCTGATATTGCATTTGTTTGAAATATAATGAGTTTCAGACACTTATAAGAATTCATATTGGGGTGCGAAACAAAATGGGGTTTTTCGAAAGTCCGGGCGTCGATCAAGATGATCGTCTTCTCAAAGTGCATTACACCCGTGAGAAAAGCACTTCAGGCGATAGGTTGAGATCCCAAATTTTGTTTGGGGACTCGCGCTATGAGAAGGGTGCTTTGTATGTGGTTGTAACCAACGCGTGGATAAAGATTCTTGCAGTTTCTCAAGATTTCCGCAAGACCCCAATGCGCGAAAGAGCTGGATAAAAAACAAAAAACAACATAAGGTGAGTTTATTACAAATTGTACTCGCATCGCGGGTTCGATGAAGATCTTCACCAAAAGAGCACATTCGCGGAATTTGATGCATACCTATGGGGAAAAAAAGAAAACACTGCGAAATCTCGGTAGACTTCTATTCATTAACAACCTGACAACCTGAAGAATAATAATGATAACAAACGACTTACTCGACGGCGTACGATTTGTTTCTCGTGCTGGCCTGCACTACGCCGGTAATGCACTTCAGGTCGTCGTCCTAACTGATCTGCATGGCGTGGTTTGATTTTACGGCATTTTCACCCTCTGAACTAAGGTGGGTTCTTCACGGAAAAAGAACGTACATTGCGGAGGCCTATACGGCCATGGCGATGCGCTTGTTTTTGTCACTCGTTTAGCGACGCAAGTCAATGAAGACGCCCGATGCAACAGGGGCCAGCAAATCTATCGTGTCGTCTGCTACCAAAGCAAAGTGGAGTGTAATACTTCAGAAATATCTTTCATCGTTGCAATACGACACTGAGACGACAAGAACATCTTCATAATTAGTTATCAAGAAGTTAGGTTCCTTACAAAAAATATTTACTTACTTGTAAGCAAAAATCTAGCCTCATGGGAAGTCTCCATGCATTAATCCATTCCAACGTCCCTGGCAACGGTTTGTTTGGACCCAGACACCATGTAGTGACGTAGTCACTTACGGGGTCAATGTCCTTGCGCTCTACTGTCGCCGCTCTCATGTCGGCACTCTGCGCTCTAGCATTGTACAGCCGGGCGAAGGACGTCCTCGTGTTTTTGAAGGAGCATCGCCTCGATACTGTAGTCGTAGCCGTCCGTTCGGAGCACGACCATCTTTTGAAAATCGGGGAGCCTCCGATTGTAGCCTCGGTGAGGTCCGTCTTGAGTTTCCGGAAGGCTGCCTTGTGTGGGGCGCCCCATGTCACGTGGTTCTTCTCGCCCTTCTTGGTAAGATCAGTGAGCGGAGCAGCGATCTCGGCATAAGCCGGAAGGAACTCTCGATAGTCACCTCTGAGCCCGAGGAATGCCAGCGCTAGTCGTATGGTCTCAGGACACTTCGCGACCTGAATCTTCTACGTGTTTGTTGGCAAGGGAGCAAAACCTTTCGAACTCACCAGGTGTCCTAAGAACGAAACCTCTTCCAGTCCGATATCGCATTTTGCAGGCCGAAAGTGAGCCACGCCTGACAAATCCTCTCCATTACTATCCGCAGGCTGTTGAGAAGCTCAGCTGAGGTATTGCTTCCGATGAGCACGTCGTCGTAGTTAAACGGCACTCCTGGCACGTCCCCCAACAGGAGTGACATCAACCGTGTAAGCACCGCCGGGGTTGTTTTGAGGCCGAACGGCACATACCGAAACTGGTACAGCCCACTCGGTGTAAAAAACGCAGTTTTAGCCTGGACTCCTTTCTAACGGAATGTCCAGTAGCCCTTCGTTAGATCGAGCTTCGATAATAACTTCTTTGTTAAATATTCGGCGAACAGTAAGTCGGCGCGAGGCATGGCCTCGGAGTCCACTAGAAGTTTACAACGTTCAGCTGACGGAAATCGATACAAAATCGATGCGTCCGTCAGTTTTTTCATGACAAGAACAGGTCAATTGTACGGCGAGTTTGTACGTTCAATGATCCCCGTCTTCAACATGTCCTGAACTTCCTGTTCGATTACAGCTCGTACTGCAAATGGTAGCGGGTACTGCTTCGTTCGCCTGGTAGATCAGTAGAGGTCCTCAGTTCAACTCCGAGGAGATCAGTCCTTCCCGGAAGGACCGAGAAGATGTTGTGGTATCTCTCCAATACCGCCTTGGTGTCCGTCCTCTGTTGCGCGCTAAGGCCCGTCCCAAACACAATGTCTTTCGAGTTCTCGATCGCTTCCATTCGCAGCAAAGGGAAATCCTGTTCGCGTTCCTTTTCATCGGAAGTTACCACGATACAGGCATTGGCCACCCCTCTGTCTGTCGCTCTTCGTACTTTTCGAGCAGATTGCCGTGAAACAACTTTGTCGAGTGCCCCAGGCCCACCTCATAGTCCGATTCGCCTCCTTTTTGGGGATCGAATGCGTCCCCTTCCTTTGCACAAGCAACTTAATGTGGCCCGTGGGAAGCAAGCTAAGTACGCGGTCTCCGACAACCAGAACTCGGCGGCGGGCATTCCTATTGAAGTCCCGACGGTGGCGGTCCTAACCTAACCTAACCTAACCTAACCTAACCTAACCTTCTAACCTAACCTAACCTAACCTAACCTAACCTAACCACTGGCGTGTTTCAACTCTTCATGTGCGATCTTGCAGGGTTCTTCCAGCTTGTTGCGGAGCTAGAAAATATACTGGTTAAGTCAACTTGGTTTCCTTGTCGAGCGACTCATTGGTCCCGAGCTCTTTTAACACGGCGAGTGGTCCCCGCACATTTTGTCCATAAAGAATTTTGAACGGAGAGAAGCCCAGGCTTGCCTTAGGCACCTCTGGGTAGGCGAAAAGGTGCGGCGCGAGGTAGCGATTCCAGTCTGCCAGTTTTTCTGGACACATACGCTTCAACATCGGTTTCAGCGTTCCTATGAGCTTCTCGACAGCCCAGGAGCGATCACAAGCTTCCTGCTGCGTGACTGTCGAGAAACCAAAGATAACCAACGGGCTCGTTCAGAACGAGTACGTGAAATTGAAGAATTGAGAGCGACTCCCGATCGTAAATTTGACCATTGCGGCCGAAAACAAAGCACCTGACGGATGGAGTACAAGTCCGAACTAGAAAAGAGAGAAAGCGAGTCGTCACGATCCTCCGCGACACCGGGTGCAACACCCTTGTCGTTCGGAGGAGCCTTATCGCAGATGAGTACCTCATGGGTACGTCTCAAGTGGTTTACCTGGTGGATGGCACGGTCAAGGTGCTCCCTGAAGCCAGGCTGTCTATGCGCACTCCGTTCTTCACCGGCGGGGTAACAGCACTTTGCATGGAAAGTCCATTATACGACATAATTCTGGGAAACATTCCCGGGGTTCTGGCAACAGGAGAGTCCAATCCCGATTGGGTTCTTGAAGCAGCTGATAACTGGATCACCATGGAAGCCTTCAAACAAAAGGAAGTCGTGTCTACCCTGAGTGCCGCCGTGGACACCAGGCTTCAAAAAAGAGCAGACAGGCGGCTGGATGTAAGCCACCAAAAGTCCCGAAAATTCAGAATGAAACCGTAACTCCCGATGCTCTGAGAGCCACACCACGGAAGGATGAGAGCCTGTGGAGCTGTTTCCTGAACGATGCCAAGGGAATGACTGTCAAGAAGAAGAGACATTTTTGCGAGTTCATTATGAAGGAGGGGGTTTTATATCGGATTTACAGAGCAAACACACAAAGGGATGTCCACCAACTCGTCGTGCCGAGGAGGTTCCGAGACATGGCTCCAAAGATGGCGCATGACGGGATCTTGGCCGAATACCAAGGCACGCAGAAAACGATGGACCGTGTTCTTGAAGAATGTTTCTGGCCAGGCGTCGGAGCGGACGTGAAGCGTTTCTTAAAATCCTGCAATCGCTGCCAACGAACAACACCATGAGGGAAAGTCGCGAAAATGCTGCTGGGAAGTATGCCACTCATCGGACGCCGTTTGAACGTAGCCATTGAGAGCGTCGGCCACTTGCGCCGACCACCAAGAAGGGGAACAAGTACAACCTCACGATGGTTGATTACGCAAGGCGCTACCCGGACGCCGTGGCTTTACCCGAGATTTCGACTGAGCGGGTAGCGGAGAAGCTCGTGGAGATGATCACCAGAACGGCAGTGCCCCGTTAAGCACATAGCGGTCGCGGCTCTAATTTCACTTCGGCGTCATGAGCGATGTAGTACGGCCCAGGGTAGCACGAGTGAGGTAGCACGGCCAATTTCCTTTGGATCGTCCCTGGCAGGAATTTTCGGTGTGGCCCATCCGACCACATCTCCAGCATGAGGAAGTCTTCGGGCCTTTGTCCCGGCAGTCAGCGGCCGGTTTTCCATGCGGTTGCAGAGAAAGCATCTCAAGGGTGGCCGTCCTTCTCCCGCAGGTTTCTTGTCGACGTGTCTTAGAGCATCGGGCTTTGGTTTCTGCTCTTCCACCTTGATCCGAAAAACTGGGCCCTTTGTGCTTCCAAAACCGATCGGCCAAGTCGGCCATGTTTTCCAGAGCCCTAGATCTTGTCTCCTTGATGAAGATGGGGAGCTTCGGCGAGCAACCCTTTATGAATTGCTCGGTCAGCAAAAGGTTCCGGAGAGAGGTGTGGCGATAGCCACTGGGAAAAGAACATCACCTGGAATAAAAGAGCCGGATCAGTCTGATCTTGGAATTCGTCAGACGGAGTGGTTTTTGGCCTGTCTCTTTCTACAGTGTCATACACCTTGACCGTCTTGGAAAGTTCGACCCAACGGTCAAATACGCTTGCCAGGCGTCCTGCAAACTGTGCTCCCGATTCCCCGCTTTCCAGTTTCGCGTTCCGAAACCTTTCGCGGAATCCCTCTGCAGTCAGACGGAACCGTCTCATCAATGCCTTTTTCACGCCTTCGTAGTAAACGGACTCCTCCAGAGAGTCGAGAAAAACTCGAGAAAAGGATCATAGCCCCATTGTTCATGACGCCAGAGTTGTCGCAGGGGTAAACGCTCGAACCGAAGGAGATACGTGTCTAAGTCGTCCTTTTCTCATCTTCTCATCAAAGGCCGCCATCCTGCGTTGAGGGCTCGTAAGGAGGGCACCGTGAGTCGCCAAAGCCCCGTTCGTAGGACTCACAATTTCGACTTCTTCAAGCCGAATCTTCCACTCTATCATTTCTTTAACCTTGACTTGCCGCTCGTCCTTCCGATTCATATCGCCTCTCACCCAGTTCCGCAATTCCACTCCCCCGTAGCCCAGCTCTCTCCCAAGCGCCGTTAATTCCACATCGCGACATGGTAGTAATAATTACTCTCACACTCAAAGCAAGAAACAAACGATTATTCTAATCGCCGCCCTCGTTCTCCATCGCGGCCCTCCTCCGCAGTGGGGTCGTCTCCCTAACCTTACACTATGCCACCGGTCCTATCGCGGACGCCAGATTGTCACGGAGTGGTGGGTCAAATGATTAAAAATAAAGCAATGATTCACTCTGAGGATAAAAAAGAAATTACATGAAAAGAATAAACGAGCTAAGTTCGACCGATGTCTAGAGCTAGGTCCACGCCCGGGGTAAAATTATTAGAGAGAGACGATGACACGGGAAGAGTGAGCAAACAAAAGATTAAATTTAATAAAGTGAAAAACTTAGCCGCGAACGGCAATAGAGCACTCAACACAAACCACATCCCAGCTAAACGCTACAGAACCCTGTGACCACAGGGAAAAATGCACCAGGCCGAGGGCTGGTGTGACTGGATGTTACACCAGACTTTTTCACAGATGTGATTTGGGGCATTTTCACACCGGCAATATGGTGTTCTGGTGTGACACCAGAAATATGGTGTGTTGCTGTTACACCAGCAATCTGGTGTTTTGATGTGACACCTGCATTCTGGTGTTCTGGTGGGACATCAGGTTTTGTGTATTTTTTATTTATTTATTGATACTGCAATCCCTGAAAGGGATTTTAGCCGGTGGGTACACTTGATTCACAAGACATGCAGGGTTACAAAATAGCAAACAAGTCGCAGAAACAAAACAACAAATATTTTTCAAAGAGACAAAACTAATTTAGAAGGGATTTAAACAAAGACAATGATGGCTGCATAACAACACTTTCAGAAAGGCTATTCCAATCAGTCACCGTTCGCGGAAAAAAGAGTACTTGAAACAATTATTATGCGATCGAAAAGGAGTTATTGTTAGCGCATGCCTCTGTCGAGTAGCGTAGCCTGATGAGAAGTTTATTAAGTGAGACAGATCTATCCTATAATGTCCATTTATTAATGGATACAAAAATTTTAGTCGAGAATGCCGATTTCTGAAAGATAATGACTTTAAGTTAGCTCTGGTTAAAAGTTCTGGTCATAGAGGTGCGTCCAAAGCTATTGTAAATGTAGCGAGCTGCCTTTTTCTGCACACGATCGAGCTTGTTAATGTTTAGTTTGGTGAAGGGATCCCAAATGATAGCCGCGTAATCTAATGTTGGCAAGACTATGGCTTTATATGTTAGAAGACGCAATGAAGGGGTAGAAAGTCTTAGCGTCCTTCTAAGAAAGAATACTTTCGAAGAGCATTTGATGTTACGTAATCAATCTGTTTTGTCCAAGTAAGATTATGAGTGATCCATAGTCCAAGGTATTTGGATTATGTTACTTCTGGTAGAAGAATATTATTAGTGTTATAAACAACTTCGGATTGAAAACAGCGCGAAAGACGGGGACTAGACGAAGAAGTGACACGGACGCAGCGCTGTAACTTCAGCGTTGTAAACAAATTTCAAAGGATTTCTTTTGTAAGTAATTCTCATAAAAACCGTTTTTTCAAAGTTAATAGTCATTTGCCACTTCGTACACCATTCCGTGATTTTTTGAAAAGCTCTATTTAACAATAAGTTGATCGGAAGCACTAGCTATTTCTGAGTAAATTATACAATCATCAGCGTATAACCTGATTTTTACCGGAACATCTTCTACTATATCATTAATAAACAACAAGAAAAGGAGAGGTCCGAGCACAGAGCCCTGGGGAACGCCAGAGTCAACAGAAAGTCGTTCAGAGGAATATTCACCATAAACTACAAATTGTCGACAATTTGAAAGGTATGCTGAAATCCATTTAACTAACTGTGTGTTCTTACATATTTTTTCCAATTGGTATAGTAACTTTTTGTGAGAGACCTTATCGAACGCCTTCGAAAAATCCATAAAAATAGCATCAATTTGTTTTCCATTGTTTTATTGCCCAGGAGAAATCGTGAACAGTCTCAAATAATTGAGTACATGTTGAAAAACCTTTTCAAAATCTATGCTGATTTTTAGTAAAAATGTTGGGCTCGTCTAGGAATTTTGATAAATGATTATATATTATAAGTTCAAGAAGTTTACAGGCAGTTCAAGTCAATAAAATTGGACGGTAATTTTGAATGCTGTGCTTGTTTCCGTTCGTATGAAGTTGTTTGACTTCGGCCGTTCTCCAGTCGTCTGGAACCTGACCTTCGGACAGCGATCGTGAAAACAGAATAAATAAATATTTTGAGACCCATTCAGCATACCTGGATAAAAATGCATTGGGGATACCATCAGGCCAGGGATTTTTTTGCATCCAATTTCAAAAGCATATTCAGTATGCCACATTCACTAATTACAATATCAGGCATAGGTGGATAGTCCGCGTCAAAATTTGGCAACACATCATCGTCTTGAGTAAACACCGATTTAAAATGTTTATTAAATGCGTTTGAAAATATTTTTTTCGTTATGGGTTAAGTTACCACCAATTTCGAAAACATAACAATCCCTGAAATGTGGAGATATTAATTGCCAAAATTTCTCCGGTGAAGTAGATATGAAGTTTGGCAAAGATTCGCCGAAATACCGACTTTTATCAACTGTAACTTGGGCTTTAAGTTGCAAAGAAAGATCAAGAAATTTTTCAGTCACGTTCACACGAGTCGGCGCTTCTTTTCATTTTCTTTTTCAGTCGTTTCAATTGTCTTTTTAACTGTAAGGCCTTTCTAGAAATCCAGGGGTTCTTTTTATTCTGCTTTTTTACAATCACTGGCACAAAACGGTCAATCCATTCACTAACAATAATTTTAAATAAATTCCAAAGATAATTTACATCACGATTACTGTTTACGAAATCGTCTAAATTAAATGAAAGCATGTCTATAATAGAGACATCATCTGCACGAGAAAAATTTGAATAACACTTCGACTTAGTTTTTCTATTTACAGAAACATCTTTTAAGGTTAACAATAGTGCTTTGTGATCAGAAACACCAGGAATTACTTCACATCTAGATTTAGACGAAATTGTACCGCTTACAAAAACAAGGTCAAGTATAGATGCAGAGTTTCCTTGGATTCTCGTGAAATCATCGACGACTTGCAGTAAGTCAAATGTAAAGACCATGTCTAACATTGCTTCCCCTAAGTTATCATTTTGATGTTTCAGTGAAACATTTGACCAGTCAACATTTGGCAAATTAAAATCTCCTACCAAAATAACTCGATCGCCAGGCTTCACATGTGTATCGAGATACATTTCTAAATTATCAAGAACAGCCGTAGAAGATCCACGGGGTCAATAAAATGCCCCAATAATGTATTTACGATTTACCATCGTACGCTTTGCAGAAACATACACTCGGTCTCAGGTATTTCAGGCATGCTCACTATATTTAGAAAGTTCTTAAAACAAATACACACACCACCTCCCTTACTACCACGGTCTTTCCTGAGTGCACTGCAACCAACAGGGACAAATTCACTGTCATATATCGTAGCATTTAACCAAGTCTCAGTCAGAACGGCAATATCAGGATCATGACAGAGCAAAATTCCTTCCAACTCTGTGGCCTTGTTAAGGACGCTTCTACAATTGACATTCAACAAGCGCAATGACCGAGGAGCACTTCTACACCAACATTTATCTCTTTTGCTTATCTTGAAGCGTGAACCCTTCCCTTCATCCCATCCAAACAGCACACCGTCCACATTCAGCTTATCATAAACTAGTTTCACTTTCGCTCCGTTTTCTTTCTCTTTAGCCGCACTTTTCCATAATTGCTTTCGAATTTCGCGAACTCTGATTGAGAAATCATCAGGTAACGATACCTTAGTGTCTTTTAGTTTATAAGATGATCTTAATATTGCAAATTTTTCCCGGTAATCGATGAACTTGAGGATAGCTGGACGGGGCTTGTTTTCAACTTTTCGGCCAAGCCTATGGTATCTTTCATTACCGGTGACCGTTATTCCTAGTTTTTATAGAAAAACCTCGTTTTTTACTTTCCCTTCAAGCTCTTCAAGTGTCTCAGTATTAGACTCGTTTGTACCATGAATCATCAAATTATTTCTGCGGCTTCTGTTTTCTAAATCATCTACTTTAGCACTGAGTGAAGATAATTCTGTGTAAAATCCTGATACTGCTGCTTCCGTGTCTTTTATTGGCCTGGTCATCGCGTTTTAACCGGTTACTTGTCGCTCCATACAATCAATTCGTTCAGTTAACGCAGTCATTTTTCGTTATTTTCATCTTGAGAGGCAAGAACATTTAGAACAGCATCATTCATCTTGCTCTGGCCGGCAAGAAGTTCCAACAAAAGCTCTCTGTCGGTGGGCCCTGGATTTGCCTCCACATTAGCACAGACCAACAAATTTCGCGGCCAAGAAATAACAGAACTAGCAAAATCTATCAAGCGTTTTACAGTAAGTTGGCAAGGCAGCAGCACTAAAAAACGGTTATCACTTCGATAACCGCCACAAGGTAAATATTCACTAACCTGTACCATGAAACAAAATGGCTTGCTGAGCATGCTGCCGGTTGTGCTGCCGCCAATCCCACTGAGAGAGTCCGGTGTCGTTGGCGCTCTTGTAGCTTTCAGGCGAACCACGTGATGGGACGTCACCGATGGCGGCACAAACGAAGACTCGCTGTTGAGGGGCACGAAAGGCTCGACGATGACGCAGCGATCGCCCGGCGCAGAAGATTCGGAGCCAACCAGGAAACAAAATGGGTTGCTGACCATGCTGCCGGTTGTGCAGCAGCCAAGCCCACTTGGCGGCAGCACAACCGGTGGTTATGGTATGATACCAGAGCACCTGTTGACTGGGTGTTGCTTTACTCACAAAAAAGGGCACAATGATAAGTTTGACAACATGGCTGCTGCCAAAATTACTTTATTCAAAAAAGCGAAAAAGCACGACAGTAAAGCTTCGGGAGCTTTATTGTTGTAGGGATCGTTGGGCGTGATCAATTGGAGTTTGTCCGGAGCCACTGCCCTGCGTCGAAGAACCGGACGCCCTGTCGTTCTGCGATTTTTAGCCTTTCAGCTTGCGGTTGACTCGTGTCTTAGTTACGCTGATTCGTTCCGCGTACCCCTCCGCTCCAGAAATCTCCTCGTCTAAGGCATCATATTCGACAGATGGCTCGATTTCCTTGTCCAGCTCTTTCAGAAAGCCTCCTTAAGTAGAAGAATATCAAATGTTTCTTTGAGCTCCCCGATGTCGGTTGCAGTGTTGCGGAATTGGGCACCCCGATTCCATTCCAATTCCATTCTGGGAATTAGAGTTTTCGATAATTCAGTTCCTTTCAACTCCAAGAATTGGGAACACTCGGCCCATTCCCACTCCTGGAATGGCTGAATCGCTCCATTTCATTCCTCTAATTCCTATACGTAAACATTGGCACTTGACAGCTACATTGTGCAATGTTTAAGGCATAAGCGGCATAAAGCTGACATTGTCAAACGCATATAAACAATTGTAAAAAATGCTAAATGCCTCAAAAAAGCATTGATCTTACTAAGCTCATGATGCTGGATTGCCTGGGGTGACTCAAAGCGTCTGCAGCGGTCCATTGCAAGGTGAAACAGAGCATGCAAAGACTAAAGTTAAAAAAAATGAGCGGGCATCCGCTAGCTTGCTTGTAACCCTAACCCACTTGAATGTAAACATATAACACAGAAAAGAAGCATCGGAACAAATACCAAGTAAAAGGCAAACTTATACGGGAAAATGCCGTATAAAAAGACAAGCGTTGGAGCAATGCGCAAGAGAAAAGTGAGAAGCGAAACTCGCTTTGTTTTAATGCAGAAGCAAACCGGGATTTCGCACTTCAAAGGAGTGCGCGCGAAAGAACGTAGAAGGAAGCAGTCTTGGATACCTGCTAAACAACGCTCCTCGAACTATACGAAAATACTAACTGATCATCTTTCTGAGGTGGCTTGCGAGTCAACGAGGTACCAGAGCTCTGCTAGGTATGAGTCGCCACTCCGCTTCCAGATCTCAGTCTGTGCGCGCGCGTGCATTCTCCATGCCGTCGCAAACAAAAAGCAATACAAGAGGCACGATGAGGAGCCTTGCTTGTCGGTTTCTTTCTTTGCCGCTTCCTTCGTTTCTCTTGTTTGGAACTTGGTTTCTTGAATCGCTCTCGTGTAACACCAGTGAAGCCCGTTGTCTGCGCGTCCATGAAAGGCGCCACCGCCACTCCCTCCCCCCATTTGGTCTTTGCTCTGACGCTTGTTTTTTGCGTTGCTAGCAGTTTCCCACGCATCTTTTTTTTCTGAGCAACTGACTCGCTGACTGGCTTTACTTAACTAAACGTAACCTCCCCCCCCCCCAAAAAAAAAAAAATAAAGAACCGGGCCCATTTCATTCCCATTCCATTCTGGGAAAAAGGCATCTAATTCCATTCCCATTCCATTCCCCTGAACGTAGCCGCCATTCCATTCCCGTTCCATTCCGGGGCCGTGAAAATGCGGAATGATTCCGGAATCATTCCAACTCCGGAGTGGCAACTCCTCAACACTGGTCGGTTGTATCCGTGGCCAGCAGGACGCCAATCTCGTTGATGATCTTTGTTGGGTCGGCTCGCAGGGGTAATCCTCTTTCGCTTCAGGAGGTCGACGCCCTCCTCGCTCGTAGTAGGCATGATCCGGCCATTAATTCCCGGTTTTCGGCACCAAAAACCGTAATAATTACTAGCTTTCTTTGTTTTTTTGCTACCAAACCCAGGTCGTCGGAAGTCAGGAAAGCGCTCCATCACACATCTTTTCGGCTTCGATTCACAAAGAAGACTCCTTTATTTTCTCAAAGTTAAACAAGAATACCGGCGGAAAGGGAAAGAGAAACCCTCGAAGAGGCAAGCCGGCGAGCGCCTCAAGCTGCTCAAGGCCGCCCGGAAAAGTGCTCGGGACGAGGGGGACACTTTTGAGCACAAAGGGGCCAGCCGCGGGGTCTCCGGCGACCACCAAGACGGAAGGAAACAAGGCACCACGTCGGGGGACGGGGTGGCACACAAATTAATGAAAACACGCTCGCGGACGGGCGGAAAAGTTAAAAACACAACTCTGGTGTCACATCAAACTGCGTGGTGTGCACATCAGGCTGCCTGGTGGGCACATGAGCCCTTCTGGTGTGACACCAGACTCTCTTGGTGTACCCATCAGGCTGGTGTGCGGGCACACCAACATTTTTGGTGGGCACACCAGGCTGGTGTGCTCGATACACCAGCATTGTTGGTGGGCACGCCAGGGTAGTGTGTTCGATACACCAGCATTGCTGATGGGCACACCAGATATTCTGGTGTCAGACCAGGATTCTCTGATGTCACACCAGGATTTGCTGGTGTATTTTTTATTAGGGGAGACAGAAACTAATATTAAAAAGGCTCGACGCTCATAAAACGGAATCAGGCCAACCAAACAGTGAGGAGAACTCGACACTAACAAACAACGAGAGAAAACAGAAATTGAACTTGAACGTCATCGCTACACACAGGGGATCACCCCCAAAAAGTCGCTACAGAAACTAGCACTGCGTATAAATCGTCCCAACGTTCAACTTTTCGTACTTCAGAGCCGAAGGATGAAGTACACAAGTAAAAAAAAAACAGGCTTAGCTTTCTGGTACGTCCTGATTCTAAAACAGTCCGTAGCCTGGAGTTTCCGGCCGAAGAACGACGTCTCGGAGTCTGGCGGTGCGGTCAGAAACTCGATGAGGTCGACAACGCCCACCACACCGGGCACCACACAGCTACGCACGCTTCAGCACAACAAACTCAAACACTTGCCCGAAAGGCAGGACAGAGGCCGAAAATGAAAAGTTCTTGACCCACGTGCAAGGAGTAACCGCGTAGAGCAGCGATCCGGCCAGCTCCGGGGCTCGACTCCCTCCTTTGTTCCCTAACCCCCTTTAATAGGCTCGCTTACCGACCAACCTCCCGTTTCTTCATCTTTCGGGTCAGTCAACTTCCCAGAAAAACAAAACTACCCGGCATCGACCCAAATGGCAAATGGCATTTTTTCGAACAACCGAACATATGTGCCCATTCATTCCCCCGGACGAGTCCAAAAACATCAAGTATCGCCGTTACATAGAACACGACAACCGCAACAGACAGTAGACTGAGTAAAGTCGCCGCCTCCAAAAAGCGGGCTAACCAGCGTAAACATATTTGTATCCCGGCGGCGCCCTCGCGTGTCAAATCGGCACCATACGCGAGTAAGCACGCGCACCCCTCCGTGCGCGACGTAAAAGCCACAAACTATGTCCCGGGATGACACATAATTCGCGTCGCCCGTCAACAAAAACCTACCTCGCAAACGAGCAATCCCGGTGGGGACCTAGAATGGAACTACGACGGGACGAACTGAGATTAAAAGCGGCACCGCACTTCCTCCTTCCTGACCGAACCGACACTTAAAGTGCTCCGAAAAGAAGATCATAAAATAAAAAAAATAATGAAAGGCCTGAATTTGTGACACTGTGCGACTGTCAAGTTTTCTGCAAAATCAAAACGGAGCAGGACATTACCTTTCTCTAGGAACTGTTTTGCTTCACTTATCGTTCTGTCCTGCTCACTTGGAATATATTCATGCTACACCATTTTCTCAAGCACTCTCGAATGTGTTCCACAAACGTAACCGGACTCATTCCTTTTCTTATCAGCTATCTTTCCTCCTAGGCTGCGCACGACATTTTATCATCCTCTCGAACTTCCAGGCCAGGCGCAGTAAGAGTTTCAGATGTACGGCATGAGCTGTACTGGCCGAGGAAACACTTCATAAATGGAATGTCGCATATAGTCAGCTCATGAATATCTTCAACACTTCTTTTTATTCCAGTGGCTTCTTCCATGCACACACACTTAGCTTGTTATTTGCGCAGTACGTGCACATGCAAACTTCGTGCCAAGATGTATACTCCACCCACTTTGGCCTAAGTGAGTAGAACTTGGTGAGCCAGAAGGCCGTGTCAGGATGAGCTGTATTAAACGACCCGAAAGTTTCACGAATAGGTCTAGTCATAAAACGCTTTCACACAAAATATTTTTGTTCCTTTCAAATGATGCCACTAACGTCCTTCTTGCTCGGGCTTTATTGGGAAACGTTGAATTTATCTTTAGTGTAGTAATTCAGTGCCACAATAAGAGTTGGGGCGCAGGCTAGCTGGTGAACGTTCATACATGAAAAACCCTGCGACAATGGAAAAGGAATAAACACACACAACAAAGTCTCAAAACGCAGCTGCAAAATTTATTCACAGGAACAGCTTCTTATATAGACGAAACTCACTCCCACCTTGAAAACAACAACCGTCAGCCCCACAAACCAGAAAAGTGTGACGACCCATCCCCACAAAAGGTTGAGACAAAAAAATTCCTTATACAAATAGGACCGCTTACGTTTGATTTGAAACGATAAACGCCAGCCCCACAAACCAGGAAAGTGGTAACGACCGAACAAGCACCACCACAAAAAAAAAACATTATACTGATAGGAAGGCCCGTTTCCCCTCGTCCAAGGACATTGAGGGCATGCTAATACAATTGCCAACCCCTGTGATGCGCAGAGTCTCCCTTATCAACCTCTTAAACGGATCTCTTCTTCTGCTAAGTGCTTTGGTGTGCGACCATTGAGGAGTGCTGAGAGGTCCTCAGAAAGTGACGCCTGCTGCATTCTTCTCCGGTCCAAGGAGAGATACGGCGATACTCTGTTAGTTTGACACCATCACGCAGTTGTGGAATCGGGACAATCAAGTTTTCGGACTTGTTGGTGACCACGGCCCTTTCTGCGATCCCGCCTGGAAATCTGCTGGATCGTCATCTTCTGGCTTGTGACACGTCATCTGTTGTCGTCGAGAGAGTCACGAAATTTCCTCGGGCGTTTTCGCCACCAAATTGGATACACTATAAGGCGTTCAACATCAGCATCTGGCAACAATCAAGCACTGGATCATCACATAGTTACGATCCCGATGGGTGTCTACATAAGCCGATCGGGATGGATGACCAGTTGGGGCACGGCGTCGGCAGACAAACATTAATGCAAAATCTCTTCCCTCTTCAGGTTAGTTACCTTCCGAATGCAGTTTGTTCTCGAAGCAGAAGTCTGACTTCTATTGCAATGGAATGCCTCAGCGATTTTTCCAGGCGAAAGTGGTTGTGTTTTTCACTGTTTGCAGTACCCGTACATATTTGAATGTTTCTCGGCTCCTTTTGTTATTGTACGGAGACCTGGAGGCGAAACCGGGAACACTAACCGATAGTGACGAAATCACAAGTATTAGAGCTGCGGTCCAAAGAATCGAGGCCACGCAGACAAACTTGCTTGCAAGAGTCTCGTCATTGGAGATCGGACAAAAGGCCACCAAGGTTTCTGTACAACAACTGTTTTCAATAATGAGGGCTGTAGAAACGAAGTTGGCTGATACAAGCTTTCCATCTGTAACCCCAGTTAGGTACATGCATATTATTCATCCTTTTTTTGTTTGTGTCGAAGCACAGCTGTGTCGTCAGAAGGATCACCCCAGACTGCCAGGGGGAGAAAACGGCCTGACCAGGAATGGGGAAGGTGTCACGGGAATGTCGCTTTCAGGAGCGCCTCGAGCGGGCGTCTTCCTAAATGGGGAGCTGGACAGCTGGACGCACTGGTTCCCATGAGTGGCTGCCGGATGTTGTTCCTAGAGTTGTAGACCGTGCCCAACACGTTGGCTTTGCTTTCATTGCGCGAACGGGCCGGATTCATGGGACCACAAAACTTCACGGCGATTCCTTGTGGTGTCCATTGGAGGGAGGGGGGGGGTTGTTTAATTTGGTTATCCGTTTGGGAAACCGTGTTGTTGTTCTGCTTGTGTTCCTTTATGACCGATTGTCTACCAGAAAGAAAATAGCGAGAGAATATGGCCAATTGGTTTGGACGATTGGGCGATGGAACCTGACTCCGACTCTAAAACCCAGGGCCAAGGATGAGAAGGTTCTTTTTGGGACGGATCGGGCTGGGTTGCGGTTGGGTTCCTTGTTGGGGTTTTGGAAGACGCAAAGTGCCGGGCGTCGACGTCTGGCCGCACCCACCACTGTCAACGCACTATATCAAATAAATTTATCTAATTTCATGTCTAATACCACCTGACTGAACTTCACTTCGCAACGTGTTCGCCACCAGGCCCCTTGTTGCAAGTGGCCGAAGATTGTTTACATCAACGACCTTTTCGTAACTACCCCCTACGCTAAAAATCTTCTTGTCAACCTATCCAATATTCAGAAGCAGTGCGATGACAACAAAAATAGGCTTCGGAGGTGAAATCTCTTATTCTTTGGCTGCCTAAATAACCGCACCGAAAAATGGGGGCAATCGGAAGGAAAAATTATCGTGCTTTGTTTGAGGAAGCTCGGAATCCCGCTTGATCCTTTAAACTTTGAAAGATCACACCGTCTATGGAAATTCGAGCCCGAGAAAACTAGGCCAACATTAGTTAGGTTTGCCCGATTTAAAGACAAATAGAGCATTCTGGTCTCCGGATTGAAACGGAAAGGCGCCCATTACGCCCTATGCGAAGATATTTCTGCGTTTGTGCGAGTTGCCCCTGCCAAACATTTTGTCTAAGATGGGAGTATGAAAGTATAGTATAAAGTAGGTTTTAACAAACTGGCATGCGGACAACAGGCGTTTAATTTTTAACTCGGAATTTTAAACTGTTGTTGAATCTTTATAACTACGTGCTTCTGGCAAATGTTAAGCGTTACCGTGATCCCCTTATGCCGCCTTGAGCGATAAAAACAAAAAAACGTTCCGTTTTTTCCACTAATATTCGCAGGTTCATGCCAAAACGCGAGGAGTTTCATAGTGCACTGGAAGATAGCTCATGAGATATATTAATTTTCACAGAAGCCGGTTAAACCATGAAATCAAAGATAAAGAGCTTTTTCCACGAAAATTAGATTACAAAGTCTTTTTTCACGACCGGCATTGCCAGAGGGGCGGCGGTGTGCTTATAGCAACAAAAAGTTATTTATATTTTTTTGATATCTATTAGCGAACCATGACTTGGAATTTACGCGCATATGTGTTTGTACACTATCAAATAAGGTCACTGTGGGCTTATTTATAGGCCACCAAGTTGTGCTTTATCATTCCATACTGATCTGTGTTCTGTCTTACTTGGTATACAAGATCGTTTCCCAAAAGCTGATATGCTGTTATTTGGTGATTTTAATTTTCCTAAAATCACTTGGTCAAAGCTATCATCCGCAGGCTCGGCCACATTCGCACATTTTCTTGACATGTGTCTTGCTCTGAACCTTACGCAGCTAGTTGATAAACCAACTCGCTTGGGAAGTATTCTCGATTTAATACTAAATACGCCCCCGGAACTTTTCAAGTGTATCAAGAACTGTGACGGGCTCCGTGATCACAGGCTGCTGCATGTTGGGTTGTCACTCCCTACTCTTGCCAAGCATCCCATTTCCAAGATTATCCCCGATTCTTTTTTTCTCGATAAACCGAGAGTTGGCAAACTTTAAAAATTACGTCGTTTATTTTCATCTTACGTGTGTAGGAGAAAACTGGACAATATTTAAATCAAAAATTAATCGTCTAGAAAAATGTTTGTTCCTACTGTTCGTGTGCGCACCCATTCAGGTAATCCATGGTTTACAAAATCTCTGGTTTCTTTGCGAAACTAAAAAAAAAATTGAAAGGGCAAAACTGCCTTTAGAAAAACACCAGCCAAACTTGGGATGTTTACACTTCTCCAGTAAAAGTCTACACCAGGAACCGAAAACAAGCCAAGAATAAATTATTTTTAATGAGATTACTGTCCATTTTGAGGAGTAACCCGAGGAAGTTCAGGAATCTGGTTTCACCAAAAAACAGCTCTGCCATCCAACTACGTAGCGACAATGGTGATCCTATTCCAGAGAGCGACATTCAGTGTTTGAACAAATATTTCGCATACATTTTTACTAACAAGTGCTTGAACACTGTTCCCACTCTCCCCAAGCAACCTTAAGAAACATGCCTCCAATCAGTGTATGCGCCACCGGCATTCGAAATCTCATTGCCAAACTAAAACTCTCATCGTCCGCCGGTTCCGACAAAATCGATTCAAAAGATTTAAAAAGATACTACCAGTATCTTGAGTAAGTTCTTAAAATTAATCTTTGACCAGTCACTATCTGAGAGCTCTCACCCATCTGACTAGAAGGTTGGCAGGATTGTCCCAGTCTTCAAACTGGGAAGTAGTTGTTTGGTCTCTAACTATCGTCCACTATCTTTAACTTCTATAGCATCCAAAGTTCTTGAGCAGATACTATATTCGCAAATCATGAGTCACCTAACAACTTTTGTAAACCGGCATTCCTTTATCTTAACCCGCTGGTCTTCTAATGGATACGTGACTTTCTTTCTTCAGGAGTGCAATACACGGTTACAGATTATCATGAGTCTGCCTTAACAAACGTTTCATCTTGTGTTCTCAGTGGTTCGTACTGGGACCCCTACTTCTTTAAATATTCATAAACGACCTTCTGGCCACCATGTCATCTAATATTCGTCTGTTTGCAGATGAGTCTGTTGTATATAACACTTAACTAGTGTGCATGACAACATTCAACTTCAAGATGATTTAGTAAAAATTAGCAAAGGTGTGAACAATGGTTCATGCCGTTAAACAAATCGAAATGTAAACTAATCTGTTTAACTAGAAAAAAAAAGTTTTGTCCTACCAATATTACTTAGGCTCCGATTTTATTGAGACCCTTCCTTCGTGCAAATATCTCCGATGAAAACTTTCATAAAATAATCACATTGAAACCATCTCCACAGACACCACCAGGACACTAGGAGTACTCCGACGTAACCTTCGATCTGCTCCACCAACAGTCCGCAAACTGGCCTACGACGTGCTTATCTGACCTAAATTAGAATATGCTGCCTACATCTGGAACCCGCATAAAAACTACCGCATCATTCATCTGGAAGCAATTCAGAACAAGGCCACTCGTTTCAATTCTCCACGTGCGATAACTCCACCAGTGACTTTGCCCTGAAAAGTCAACTAGCTGCTCATTCTTTGCAGCTTCGTAGGAACGTCTCTCATCTCTGCCTTCTTCGCAAAATCTATTATGACTGCCTTGACCTTACAACGTGATTATAACCCCCCCCCATCGAACGTCATCTCACTTAAACAATGCCTGTACCATCCAAAGGAGCTCTGGCTCAACAAATGCTTTCAGCCGATCTTTCCTTCCCCAAGTAATCAATGACTGAAACAGCCTCCCATCCTCCATCGTCACCTACAGGAATGCGGCCGCACAGCATCACAAGGACGTGCAACAGGTGTGTGACATAGTTTGGACAATCTTTAGGGGCAATGAGTTCAAGAGTTTCTCAGAATTTAGAGTTTGATAGGGGTGGCAATCTCAACACTTTAACAATATATGGCCAGCAGAAAGGCATGTAGTGCAACGCAATTGGCTGTTGTCAAGACCTGTGATTGGAATCAAGCACAAGAACTCTATTCGGTGAAATGAATGCGGAGTTCTAACCCTGACAGACAATTAATTCTCTGTCCGAAAATCTCGCGGCTGTGCTTGTCGGGGGGCTCACGTTTTGTCTAAATATCAAGCCTTGTAGGCTGCATATTGTGTCTCCGGCAGAGACTATTTGCTGTAAAATTGAGGATCACAACGAAAAATGTATATTTCACGATCAGGCAGTTACGCTTTTCTCAAGATTGGTTGATGGGTCTTTTGCATTTGAGATGGGGAACTTTCAGAAAATAAGTCGGGTAAAACATGAAATGAAACAGAAGAATTTGGTGTTGTAAAGGGATAAGTCTGGGAAATTTGCTTTTTTGTCACCTTGTTCATTCAAGGGGACATTTCAGAGTGGCCTGAGTGTATTGTTTTAAGCCTTGTGAACAGAATATTTTCTGTCTTTGTAAAGGTGCCATTGATGTCCCATGATAATGTGAGCTGGAAACGATTCCAAAGAAAGTAACTAACACAAAGGTGGCAACTTCAGCCGTTGAACTCTTGGTAAAAGACCATAAGGCACAAGCTCCCCTCCGCAATGTCGTAGATGAGAATGGGACGTGGCAGCAAGTACTTTCAGACTTCTTGCAATCATGTCTAAAAGTTCTTCGCCCGAGTAATGCGTTGTCACTGAGGAATTCGGACGAGTTGGTAGCTCTAATGGATCCCCTCCACTCAGAACCTTCAACCTTGCTTCCTTAAACATCAAAGGCCTATGTTATGCCTTAGATGAAGCTGTACTAATTGACTGGGTGCGTTAGTTTATTGAAGAGAGTTCAGTGAAATGTAAGGAGGCTTCGGGTATTCATGTCGATAGTTTCATGAGCCTGCTTGAATTGTACCTAAAATCGACAGCGGTGGAGGTTGAGCGGAATGTGTTTACACAAAAACACGATGTTTGTGTCGGCTCCTCTTTGGCACCGATCCTATCGGAGATCTATTTGAGTGTTTTTGATTGCGCTGTCCAGGCGAGAATTGAGTCTTTCGTGCCGCACAGTGTAATAGTTAAGAGGTATATAGATGATTTTTTTTATTATTATTGTGTTCGAAGACCCGACTGTGAATGATTGAATTTTCTTCATCAAAGGGCAGGCATCAGAATCCCTTTTTGCTTCTGAGATTTGTGTAACAGGGTGAATGAAGGTTCTAGATTTAAGTGTTTTTCAATTCCATGGGTTATGCTTGGGTTACGGTAAAGATGAGCCTAAGCCGGTTTTGCTCTACAGCAGCTGCCACCCTAAGGCGGTAAAACAGGGCGTAGTACAGATGCTCGTCAAGAATGCCTCAGGCAGATAGTGTTCTCGTTATGTGCGGGAAAGAGTGAATATTCAGTTGTCAGGGTTGGTCAATTGGGGGTATCGTTTGAGAGTTATAACCAGTGTAATGCGAACAGTTCTATTCAGCCTAGTGCAACGTGTTGTACAGCAGAAAAAAGTAGACAAATGGGTTTTTGCCTTTTTTTTACAAGTTCTTGCATAATCTAATTGCTCTGGCGGATAGGCACGGTGTACTGTGGTATATGAAATGATTATAGGTTGAGTAGGCTAACGCCTTTTTCGAGATCTCACCAAGGGTGCAAAAAGAGGGTGCAAAAAGATCTATTGAGATCCGGCAACTACGTGTGTGGAGTCAGCAGTGCATGATATTCTTTTGACTTGCCGTTTTACTTACGTTGGCCAGACTGGCCATTGTCTAAACGACAGGATTCAGAAACACAAAAGAGATGCCAAGGTTTGTTCGCCAAATTGTGAACTCACTAAACACGTGACGGAATGTAACAATTTTTCCCTGAATTGTCGCACACCAAGGTACTTGGTAGAGAAAGGAATCCGTTTAAGAGGCTGATAAGGGAGACTCTACGGATCAGAGGCGTTGGCAATCGTATTAGCATGCCCTCATTGACCTTGGACAAAGAGACACAAACCTTCCTACCTGTAAAATATTTTTTTTGTGGTGGTGTGTGTTAGGCCGGCACTACCTTTCTTGTTTGTGGGGTTGATGTTTGTTGTTTCAAAGAAAGGATGCGCTTTTCTCTGTATAAAACACCTTTTGTGTAGTCTTTTTGAAGTGTTGAGTAGTCCCACTTTCCTGGTTTGTGGGGTGGTGTTTGTCGTTTCAAGCAAGGATACGCAATCTCATCTCTATAAGGGATTTTGTTTTTTGTGTTAACCTTTTGAGGTGATCGGTCGTCCCACTTTTCTGGTTTGTAGGGCTGACGTTTGTTGTTTTCAAGGTAGGATGAGTTCTGTCTGTATAAGAGGCTGTTCCTGTGACTAAATTCAGTGCCGCCTGAACGTCCTCTTGGCTCAGCCTTATTCTTGTGCAGGGATCAGGAATTGACCACGCTCCAAGTGTCTCTTGTTTATTCCTTCCTTTTTGGAACTGGGGGCGAATTGCTGAAGGAATCATCGTTGGGATTTGTTGCTGGGAGACACTCCACGGGAGCTAAATCAGGAGACCGCATCGTTCTTGGTACGAATCAGAAGAATCGAACGAATATCTCAGGTTGCTGAAGAACGCCTGACAGGTGTTGCAGCTTTGTACCGAGGCTGCAGGTTCATCCATGATCTCATATACTGCAGTGAGGCTTGATGAAATTTTCTTAACGAGAACGCTCTTGAACTTCCTTTTCTTTCGCCTTCAGTGATGCTTCCGACAATGTGATTTCAACTCAGTCCGTGCTTTCAGAAGGGATATTTCTGTTGACTCAATGAATCTGTTGAGATCCTCGACGGCTGCATTTTGAGGAACAAAACTTTTGCCTGGCGCAGATGTCTGTGGAGATTCTTTGGCTAGTTTTTCAGTGGCTGAAGCAGTTCTGACACAAATCGTCGGCATCTCGGAGGGAGTGAGCTGCTTCTGACATATGCTTCTTTAACAAAACGATGTCCCAATCCTTCACACTGCAAAAGTTTTTTTGTATTTTTTTTCTTGTGCCTGTTGAGATAGTCAGCTCAGAACACTCGTTTTAAGCTGTACGATTCAGCCATCGAAACGCCGGGAGCCACTAGGTGTATGCAGTGCTCACGCACAATGCTCCCCAAGCGTCCACCGGATGGTCCACGAGAAAGGCAAGTGAAAGTGAACGCTATCTCTGGGTCCATATCATCGCCACCCCTTTCAAACAACCGGTAAGCTTTTCTCCAGTGTTTGTCTTCTCTTCGCGCTCCACGGTCCAACGCGGTGGCGGCTCCAATGTTGTAAAGAGTCGAAGCTATTCGCCACTCCATATCAAGTTACCGCCATGAAAAAGGCTGAGATAAATATGTGTTAAGCGGAGCCGCCTTCCTTTACGTGGCGTATACAGAGATCCTACACGCCGGCTATTGAAAACGGGCCCTGCGAAGCATGCGACATGAGAGTGCCTCACGATTGCTCTGGACCGTGGGCAGTATCTGCGACTCTTATACAAAAACGCGCGAAGAATTCTTCCTTGAAAACCACCATCCGCCTTTGTGCCGTTATTTTAGAGCGCAGCTCTTAGGCGCCCGTTTCCGGCTTGAGCGGCGTCTGCATAACCGCGCGGAGCATGATGGGTAAATTTTCCCGCTAAATTTAGCAGGACATTTTCCCGCTAAATCTGGCGAAACATTTTTCCCGCTAAATTTAGCGGAAAATTCTACCCGCTAAATGTAGCGGAAAAGTTTCCCTGGTAAATTTAGCGGGAAAATTTTCCGCTAAATCTAGCGGGAAAGTTTCCCCGCTAAATTTAGCGGAAAAATTTTCCCGCTAAATTTATCGGAACATTTTCTCCGCCCTACCCCCTCGGGGTCACGTGACCCTCAAGCCCCGTGACCGCCCTGGTCACGTGACCCCCCCCCATGCCTCCCTCCTCCTCAAGAGCTGCGCTCTAATTCGGCGTTACAGGGAGTTGTATACGGCTTTCATTTTAGAGCGCAGCTCTTTGGCGCCCATTTCCGGCTTGAGCGGCGTCGCCGTCGCCGTCGGCGTAACCGCACGGTGCATGATGGGTAAATTTTCTCGCTATATTTAGCGAAAAATTTTCCCCGCTAAGTCTAGCGGAAAATTTTCCCCCTAAATCTAGCGGAAAAGTTTCCCCGCTAAATCTAGCGGAAAAATTTTCCCGCTAAATCTAGCGGAATATTTTCCACGCCAAATCTAGCGGAACATTTTCCCGCTAAATCTAGCAGAAAATTTGTCCCGCTAAATCTAGCGGAATATTTTCCACGCTAAATCTAGTGGAAACTTTTCCCCGCTAAATCTAGCGGAAAATTTTCTACCGGAAATTTTCCCCGCTAAATCCACTAAAATTTCCGCTAAATCTAGCGGAAATTTTCCCCGCTAAATCTAGCGGAAAATTGTTCCCGCCAAATTTAGCGGAAAGTTTTCTCCGCTAAATCTAGCAAAAAATTTTCCATGCAAAATTTAGCGGAAAATTTTACCCGCTAAATCTAACGGAAAATTTTCCATGCAAAATTTAGCAGAAAATTTTCCCCGCTAAATTTAGTGGAAAATGTTATCCCCCCTCACCCCTCGAGGTCGCGTGACCTCGAGGCCACGTGGCTCCCCCCCCCCCGAGGTCATGTGACCCCCCCCGCCCGTGCCTTCCCCTCCTCCTCGAGAGCTGCGCTCTAATTCGGCGTTACAAGGGAGATGTAAATGGCTTTCATTTTTTTCTTCTTTTTTTTGACCAACCTTGAGCATTTTTACACTTCGTAAAATAATGAATTCGTAATCTATGGGCATCTACACATCTCAAGCACAGGGCTGCAGTAGCCTCATTGTGGTCATATTTCTTGCTTTATGACTTCAAATTAACAAAAATAATGCAAAATATTTTGCAGATCCTGTTAGTATCTGTCTATGGCCTTGATATGTGAGAGTTCTAAAAAAATCGATGATGGCCTCTTTCTTAGATTGAGTTTCATACTTAATTATTGAAATGACCTTATTTGAGGTTTTCTCATAAATTTATTTCCCTCCTCAGGGCAACCATAATTAGCGGCAATATTAACAAGATACAATATAACACGCTGGAAACGTTTGAAAGTTTTGGCATTTATAGATGCGGAAAAACAAATAATAAAATGTAAGTATTTTTGCGGAATAAGTCATGTTTGCTATTTTTTTTAGAAATAAACCACGTCGATACCGAATTATAAATATATTGAGTCAATCCTTCTTATACGTAATTTGCGAGTAAATATTTCTGGACGCCTAGCCATGACTCATTTTTCACAAGAGGCGCCCAAAATGCCAACTTGGCGCAATTCACGGAAAGCGCTTCGCACTGAGAGTGTGCTTCTAATTTTGTTCTGCAAAAACAAACATGTGTTTCTTGCAGAAAAAGTTTCGGTTTTGTTCTGCTGGGCATTGAATTTACAAGATATATTGTTTCGTAACAATTAAGAATGGTCCCCGGACATGGTCGGCCGAACTTTTCTGAAAACAACCCCTGCCCTTTTTTATGCTAGTACGACATTTCAAGTGCAGGGGCTATAGGAGCCACTTCAAGTGCAGTTTAAAGTCTCTCCACCTTGTTAACATGTCTCTTACGTAAAATAAAGCTGCTACTAACGGTAAAATCTCTAACGTGCTAAACTCCAGAACCCACCTGTAACAACGGCGCACATGAAGATGAGCGCCCTGACCCATTCCAACGTATGAAACATCGTGATTCTATAGGGTAAAGGTGAACAGGTGAACGACCTATATACGTGGGCGGCCAAGTAAGTCCTACCTTGAGTCGCTGACAACGGTCAAAACAGTGCTGATTGCTGGCTCTCAGCTGGCCTAGCCTTGCCGCCATGACGCTTGTTTTCAGGTGGCAACGGATTTAGTGGTTGATCGTTTGGGGTTTTTAAGGACGGAGAACTGGTCACAGACAACTGCCACAAAACCAAGATTTTATGCAACTTTTTGTTTATTTATTTTTAAACACGGATCGTTGCCTGTTTCTAGGTTTTTTTTATATTTTGTTTTGAAGGTTCCATTCTTCGGGCGGTCGTTCGTGTCGCTCCGTGATGCGCCTAAAACAAGAAGACGGCTCAGGGATCTCGAACCGGCATATGACCCATAAGAAGCCACCGCGCAAGTCATTGCGCGCAGACTCATTGCTACTAGCGGAAAAGATGTGACCACCGTGCAAATCATCTCATTTTTGCTGATATTCCTTGAGGCAAGCCTACAAAGCCGATGATTTTCTGGAACCAGTATGTAATGAGCTGGGCTCTGATGGAATACGAAAAGTACAGTTTGCTCTACTAAAAACAATGTTTTTTTTTCAGACACAACTTAGTTCTACAGTTAAGAAGTCACATTTTTTACATATATTAATGGAATTTCTGAAATGCGTCTAGCAGTAAGGTGTGCATGGTCTGTGTTATTTAAAGACCGTGCAACCCAGAGATTCTTTAGTAAAATCCTTCATAACAGAAGAAAATCACCTGTATTCTTTGAAAATCTAAATCAATATCGGTACAAATAAAACAAAAATATTGGCACATAAAAATTTAATATTAGTATTTAATAGGGTAGACATATGCCTCCAACTCAAACAGAAAGGACACCACACGTCCGGGAACGGTGGTGGAAAAGCGACTCACTGGATGCTGTCAGCCACGGGTACTTTTGTATAGGTTATGTTAAGGAGAACATTCTATACAAGAAAGAACATGCAATAAGGTCCCAGATAGTACTGGATAGTTTTAGAAGATCAGCGATGGATAAACTGATAGCCAGGCTTGTGGGCTTCAGACCTCTCAGCTCGATAGGTGGCATCACGATATTGACCGCTATTCACTTGTGACCCTTTTTCGCTTGTCTGAGCGCCAACAGAGGTACACACGCTGCAGGTGTTTACAGCCTTGTTGTAAAATAAAAAAGTGCCAAGCAACACCGTTCGCTTATTGAAATTAAAAAAAAAACGACTCGCACGTTGGATCTAAAGGTAGGGATTTTTATATTTATTACGAACACAAACATCTTAAACCCGGGTGATGCTTGAAGCCCTGCCTCAACTAAAGCGATTCGTACTGTTTTGGAGCTGGTGGCTCCTTCTTCAGCTGCCTCACTTTAAGTGATTAACAAAAATCAATTTTATTTAAACTATAACAACACCCACTATCAAAGAAAAAAAATGTCGCGCATCAACTTAGTTTTAAAGCTTGTGACTTTTCTCCCTCTGGGTATCGCTTGCAAATATGGAGCGCACCAGCTAGCCGATTTTCAACGCTGTCTCATGTTAGCGACCTTTGGATGCTATATAGGCAAGACATAAAGTACACAATGATAATTTACCCTTTTCAAAAATCAATGAATCAACACTGGTGGCAGCATTATTTTGGGCGCCGCTTCGTGCACGAAGCACATGACTGGGCCCGCGTTTACGCCAACCTCAGACGCAGTACTTGTGTTCATTGCGTGCTCAAAAAAGCCGCCCAAGATAAAGTGGCCACGGATAATATACGCAGCAGCTTTTGAACCTTTTATTGATTTATTTTCAGCCATATATTTGGGAATCTGTATTCCCCTTTCTTGGAGACAGAGTTTTCGGTCACGCATGTAGCTTGGCCTTGTTCTCCGAAATCCAGTCAATGTAGGCCGACACCCTGGTGAAGAAGCCCGATATAGGATCGCCACAGTCATAGCGGGTCGCGTACACCCCGACGATGATGGATGAACCGCCTTCCTTCTGCACTGCTGGACCTCCGGAGTCACCCTATATACGAAATACGAACGCGACATTGGTGCTTTGTTGCAGTCTACTCGCACACGGCAATTACAAACAGAGTTATACCGACTAAGTGGCCGGCCTACATGAGCTCATGCCCTCTCCCGTGTGTAGTTTTAATTAGAATAATAATTTGCAAGGTAAAAAGAGCGAAAACCCGGCCAGCATTTTTCGCGATACGTACTACCTAGGCAATCAAATACTTTAGGTTCATGTGTGCATATTGAAAAATATGCTCTGCGTACATCCAGTTGACCAATCCAGTTCAGTCACACTCCGCATATTTTTACCAAAGCGTTCTAGTCAATTTATGACTAACGCGTTACTTAAAATAGTATCATTGCATTTAAAACTTCACCTAAATATTAATCTCGAATCAACAAAATGTGCTTGCTTGCGGTTAGATATGCCGCTGAGAAGCCCGTAATTTATGTGAAGGGCAAACTGTCGTAGTGCTCAATAGGGAGTTTGCTTATTTGTTAAAAGGTGTTTCGAGAACTTTATACTCCATGAATTCCCGCGAGCCAAGCCTGAACCTGATTGATGTCACTCACAGCGCAAGGGCCCTTTCCGGGGGATCCGGTGCAGAACATGATTTTTTTGTCGTTACAGGATTCTATAGGAACTGTCACAGCGAGCAGTTGCGAGGAAAGAGGTCCGTCTGGAATAAGAACAATAAAGGTCAGATTTCTTTTTATATCCAGAAAGAGGTCCATTAGAATATAATGGTGGTCTTTATGCTAAAATGTTAGCCAAAAAACAAATAGACATCAGACATGACTAGAATGACTGAAAATATTGAATTTCTAAACAAGTTTGAATAAAAAGAAAATACCCTACATTTCGCGCCCATCTTGGTCCCCTGGACAGGGTTGACTATGGTTTGGGCGAATCTTCTTCGTCGTCTTATCTACATCATCTTAATAATCTTCAATTTCCTCTTCATTCGGAAATATCCAGTGCTGGAAGCCGGTTCGGAATGTTGGGCGAATCCTCTTCGTCGGCTTCACCTATATCATCTTAATGATCTTCAACTTCATCTTCATCAAGAATATTCAGCGCTGGAACCAGGTTCGCAAGGTTGTGCTGCTGTGTTTCCGGGAAGCGACGAAGCTCCGAGGCATATATAGTTGGGAGATTGCCCGATGATCTGTTGACATTTTCTTGTTTACATTCAAATCAGACATGATTGAATGTTGACGTTTATGTTTAAATTCAAATCAGACAGGACTGCTAAGAAATAGCCATGGCTGGCTGAATATCTCCCTTAATTCAACCTTATATCTAATTCTTACTAAACGGCATCGATAAGAGTTTAGGAAACTGTTTCATGAAACTGCATTTTGCAGCTGCTGATGCATTTCGTTGCCTCTCATGGTCTGCAGAAGACTCTTTTCAATACAGCTCGGTTGTAAATACAGCACGCTTGTCATTGCAGCTCGGTGTAACTTTCGTGAGATAGGAATAGATTCATGGAAAGCAAGAAGCCCCGAATACCATCACCAGTATATAGTCTTAAGGAAATATCCACTCTGGGAGCGATCGAAGGACATCGAGTGTTCACTCATTGTTGGCTCGCAACTTGAAAGACTGTTCGTCTTTGCTTTAGTTTGAATTTCTCAATTGGCAGTTATTTTTTATTTGCTACAGGTAAGGTTTCTGGAAAAATCCTGGTTTCATGACTGACAAAATTATTGTTTATTCTGTTCCAGGGAGAACAAAATTGTGCATCTCACGAAACGATCGGTAAGGTGAATAATATGACAGTTAACGATATGAAAACGAGAAGGTCAAGAAAAAGGCCCGTCACGGAGAACGGACACTAAGGGTGTGACGTATTTGTTGTGTTCATTTTATTGCTGTTAATCAACAGCGTGACTGACAATCTTATGCACAAGTGTAAAAAGCTGTCGCCACACACAAAATCACAACAAAATCAACATCAACGAAGCGGCATTTCTTTCCCTTCTGCTTTTCTCTAATACATTAAGTAAATTATAAACGAGTGAGAAAAGGTTAAGTAAAAAAAGTAGTGTGAAAATTATTTAATGATTGCATTTAGAATACATTAAAACGGTCACAAAACATATGGGTCTTCTCAAAAGAACTCGTGAAATAACGCTGTCATTATGACACGTAAATGGAAAAAAATGCAGAACTGTTGGAGTACAAACTGTATTTTATAACATCAGCAAAGCAAATCTGGAAGTCAGTATAAATAAAACAATCCAAGTGTATAGACTATATGAGCCGGAAAAATCAGCTTCATCAAAAACGCGTGAGCAATCGATTGATATAAAACGTAGTTCTTGCAAGCAATTATGGCCCTAGCGCGAACTGCACCAGTGTTTTGAGTATCACTAAGTAGGACTGTGTATTTCGGTCTTGAAACGAACGCGATTACGAGGTTCTATATAAAATAACTGCTACCCGTATTCTAGAGCTTTGAGAGTTTGCAAAGTTTAGGTAGTATCGTGATATACGAGAAAGTTCTCCATTTTTTTAAATTAAAAAACAACAGCTCCAAAACAGAAAAACAATACAAAGCATATTTCATTCTAGTACGACAACACACACTGCTAAGTTATGTCACATCGCTGCTCAAACTCGAGCAATCTGCCCGAATTTCACGCAAAAGTGACACCAAACATCTCCCTTTTCATTCTTGTTAAAAATGGCGTTTTAAGTAATTGTGGCAAACAGATGATTTAATATAAAAAGTATAGTGTTTCATTTTTGCTTTATTAATTGTTAGAAAAAAATGGAAATCTTTACAAATGGGGTTAGGGAGGGCGAGCTATGCAGCCAGGGACAGATATCATTGGAGGCTAATCGTCACGAAAAGTCGAATAATTAAGTACAACGTGTACATTATATTTCTAGTTAGTGGAGAATACACATATTTTTTTCCGATACAAACTTGCTGAGCGGTATCGAAAGCCAATATAAAAGTAAATTTTAGAAAACTTTGGGGTGCGTGGGAAGCGCGGTGGTGCGCTAAAGTTCTCACTCGTGCAACTGGCGCAATGCTGCTGGTACGAAACCGCAGACGATAAGAGACCGAAAAAACGTGAGGGCGCCCTTTCGCACCACTAGCCTTGCTCCTGGTACAGGAGTGGTAACTTTAGCGCACCATCCATGCGCCCCCACTTCTTCCTAAAATTATTTATTTAGTGTCTTTTTTTTCATGAGGCACAGCAAGTGTCTGATAAAAACATCATTATTTGCTATGACTAAGAAGTTAAGCAACGAATTTTCGTAAATTGGCAAATTTATTATGAAGATTATTCCTTCTATGATGTACTTACGGTCCTGGCCGTATAACTCATCTACGCAAATTGTATTAATAAAGAGAATATTCACGGGGCGCCATTTTGTTCAACATTTTTCGTAGCACTTTTTCAAAACCACACCCGAGGAGAACTTTGTCTGGCATTTCAAAAGAAGCGAACACCGCGCCGTCTGCAAAGCTTTGATCGGGGCTCAAGTGACGCGTGCGCATGGGTGCTCATAGCTTTGTCTTCACTGCCTGCTAGGAATGCACCTGTATGCACGTTCAACTTTCATTCCACACAATCGCAAACGTTGTTCATGAGAGACAATAAATAAGAGCTATTCTCTATTTCACCTTATGATGTACCGCAAAAAGGCTACGGGCGCGAGCTCCCTGCTCTAGGGCACATCTCGGCGGCACACGCTCTCGGGCATTAAGGGCAGCTGCCAACGTTGAGAGCTCGCGCTTCTAGCCTTCGCTGCGGTACAACATAAAGTGAAACGGACTATAGTTAAGAGCACGTGGCGAACAATGTTCACACTATGGCGTCCCGTTAACATGTTCTACACACTTTTCCAAACACGGGGCTCTGGCCGGTTCCATTTTCAATGTTCGTCAGTATGGCGCGTGATTCGTTCGCTTTCCGAAGCCGCGAATATGCGCGTGCTGGGCCGAGGAAGTTTCAATAAACCTATTGCTATATCACCCAAGCAGCAACGAGAATGAAGGGATCGGCATTCCACGCGTTTAACGCGCACACCTTTCCCGCAAAAAAAGAATCGAAGTAAATAACCAAAATAAAGCGTTGACGAACGCGCGCCCAAGATGCCATTTGTTTTAGGTATTTGATTTTAAAAAGTTACTACTCCTGACGCCAGCACGTGTGGCGCGTGGAACACGAATCCCTGAATTCTCCTTGATGCTTGGGTAATATAGCAATAGGTCTATTTGGGTTGAGGACTTGTAAATATTCAAATGGTGCATAGACTCGTTGCATTCGGGCAGGGGGCGCAAGCGCGTCCGCAAGACGCTACCACGTTATGCTGGCTGCACCATCAACGCGATACGACCATAAAAGCGGCGCGTCCGATTTTCCACATGCCACGTTCTAATGCAAGCATCTGTCAGCATCTGTAAATGGGAGATAAGAAAACGCCTAATAAAATCAAAAATTAAAATAATAAAAAATAAATATGCAGCTTCCGACCTCAGCGCCCCATCAAACATTCCTTTCAGCTTCAAAATGTGTATTCCTTTCCTTCATATTCTCCGTGAGCAAGCATATTTCACTTTACGAGATAGCGAACCGAAGCTACTTAGCAAAATCATGTTCCCCAGAACGATGCTCACGCTGCACGAGGGTGCGTGCTTGCACACTCAAAGTTCGGAGCTCGGTCTTGTAGCCTCAGCTACACTGGCACATACAATAGAACGGAGTCTAAAAAAACGCTATAGTGGGGAATCGAAATGACGCATGTTCGAAACGTATGCCACAAATATTACATTTTGCTCGCCCGTAGCGCTGCACAAAAACTTGAGAGCTCAGATCCTATAGATTTCATTTATGTGATTATGACATGATATTGGGTTAGAATGTTCATGAATTTGCAAAGGCGTACTAGTCTTACTGTGGCCCGAGTATACTCTCACTAACCGCCACTGACTAAGGTTAAAAAAAAGAGTCTTCGGTGGGGTGAAATTGCGAGAATAAAATGGGACTTTTTCTTTGACCCTTGCCATTGCAAAGTTTGATGACGTAATTGTGGGATCAAAACCACCCGCCTGACGACAGTCAAGCGTGGCTCAATGACTGGGCACGAAAACTACCTGAGCACTCGTTTTCGGCTCGTAACAATTAATACTTCGGCGGACACTTGTATTGTGGCTCCTGTCCAACAACTGCGGTGATGAGAATAGCCGAACTTCAACAATGCGAGCTTAGTACGTGTTTTTTTATTTGCCAGCCTTAGCGCGTGGCTATGATTAACGTTGACGGCATAGGACAGGCACCAGACCACGTGGCCGCTTGTTCTGGATCCGTGTAGAGGGCATGAACGATGCTGGTGTTTCTCGAACCATTTGCATATCACATTTGCCTAGAAAGGACTAAGGCAAGCGTCTTCAGTTATTAACGTTACTGAGCGTTTCTAAGTAGTATTCATCAATAGTAGTAAGCTCGTTTAATGGCTCGTTTAATAAATATGTAAAGCTGTAGGCCGCGACGCGAGGCCTCACGTGATTTCGGCTCTGGAATTTCATTTTGTAGATTGCTCTTGTTTGGTCCTGAATGTGCTAGATGTCATGAAGGGGATCGCTGGCGGAGTGGGCAAGCCGAGGGCACACCAGCTCGGAGCACGTGAAGCGAAAGCTTCCGCTGCAGAAGCCAGGGATCCTGGGCTCAATCCCACCCTTGCCTAGAGAGCCTTCATGTGCGCTTGAGGTACCCTACTCTTGCCCGTTTCGATCTGGACGAGCATCGTACCAGCGTGAGGTCATGTATCACTACTGTGTGGTGCAGGTAAAAAACCCAGGCTGGCGGTTGCAGTGCACTGGATAAATTGGCGTCTACTTTTGAGAGACAATTCGCGAGTTGAGGCAAAATAACTTCAGGCTGCATAAACCTACACACAAAAACAGAAAAGGAATGCTTGCATGATTACTTGAAAGTTCCTAAAAGGCAGCTGCTTCTGTCATCCTTCTCTCAAGAATACTGAATTTCTAGTATTCTATCGATATCATAAACCACTGAAGTGGAAGATGACCAACCGACATGAAACCCGCGATGGTGACAGCTATATTTCGTTTCACTAGTCACTGGTCCTTTTTAGTTTATGATATATCTAGCGATGGTAGAACGCGTAAAGAAACATGACGATCATCAGTGTGGTGCGCTTTCGACGTCCTCTGATTGGTCTCTTCAGCTATAATATCGTCGGCATGGGAACACAGTGCTGACTAGAAAGGGCTCTCGTATGCCCATTGTGACGGACCAAAGCTACCAGAACAGGAAAAAACAAAAAGTATGGGCCAGTTGTAATTGAATCGAAATACAACTGCTTAAAAGTGTCCACACAGAGAACAAGCTAACTTGAGTGTGAGCGTTTGCGTCGCACGTTAGCTCTGGCGAAATTTTGATAGTCACCAATTTCCTTCAAATCTGCTTCAACGCATTTATGGACAGACCTGAACTAGTTACCTAAATTTCAAGTCACAATAACTTGTTTTCGCGATATTATTGAAGTTTCCAACTTGGTCTGGAAGGCTGAGAAGATCTACTGCCGCATAATATGAGGAAAGATAGGGGCATCACAGCTTCTTTCCGACGGGTTACAATTATTTTGGTGGTGTAAAATGAGTGCTAATAAAACTCACGCCAGAAAAGAATAATAAAAACAAAATTAAATAAATATGCGAAACATCTTGTGTTTTTATGGTGCGCCTTTTCGGTTGCGAGTTATCATTACCTTACTGGTGAGCGCGGAAAATTGACAGCTATGTTGGCAAGCCAAACATTGGATCATAATGGTTCGCGCTCCGGTTTCTTCATGTGGTCAGTGATTATACTTGCATGAAGAACTATACATTCACATCAATGAAAGCTTTCCATTCGCACAACTGTGAAACGCGGAGATCCTTCAATGTGAGAGTTGTGCACCTCCCATTTCCGAGTTTGTAAGGTTTCAAAAAGTCGTCTTAAACAAAAAACAGAAAAAAAATTGATGGTAAGTTATGAAGGTGCTAGAACTGACCTCACCTTTATCTCAATGGGCACCAATACAACATATGTAAAACGTCAAGCTTCTATTACCCTTTGATATGTGTCCCCAGCCTGTGACTACAACGTCGCCCTCCAACGGGCGATCCTTCGCGGGTAGACAGACAGCGCCGATGTACCCCTCGCTCTTAGTAAAGTTAAAAGGGACTTCCAACTTCAGCAGAGCTATATCGTTGTCCGCCGCCAGTGCTGAATAGGACTCGTGAATGGTCATTCTTTGCACCTGCAAGCAATGATGAAAACTTTCGATTAATTTTTTTTATAATCGTAGAATTGTCACTGCAGACTTAATTGAATAGCCCGTTCATAAAAGTGACGTATCGTGAGCAACTCACTTCAAGTGCCGATAATAAACTAAGTAACATATCGCCAGCAGACATGTACATGGTACTCCCAAAAAGTAACTAAATACCATTACTCATTACTCGCTCAAAAAGAAACTGAATCCGTTACTCGTTTCTGATTCTCAAAAGAAACGCGTTATTTTACTTCAAAAGCAGCGTGTTACCTTTCTCGTTACTTTGACGACCAAATACACAACTTATTTTGTTTCATGGTTTCTTGTTTTTGTTCAGCAGCCTTTGCACTTAAGGAGTAGTTGCCTCTCGAAGTTTCATCAGTTATGATTCCCCGCTTCATTGAGAATACATTTCCCGCGACGCTGAATAGTCAATCTACTGACGCGCTCGAACGAACGGCAGTTCAGCAAGTGCTGGTGAATCTGGGATTCCCCACTATTATTTGTTCTCTCTGCTTCAAAAGTTCAAAGTTTACAATGGGTTCTGTGGCTTCCCGCGTTGGCAACATGCGGGTTTACATTCGACCTGTACACGATTCCAGATGGTTGAACAAACGAACCTTATTGTGCTCGCTGGGTGGAGGACATTTCCAGCTGAACTGTTCGACGGACGTGTTTAGCGAAAAACGCTGCTATACTGTCATATTGTTTGTTTGGATGTGATGCGAAAATATTAACAGTTTCATGAAGCGAGCCGACGTCATCGGCTTTGAAGCCACACCAAACGGCACCTACACTCCTTTCTCCAAGTGAAGCCGAGATCTTAGGGCTCCCAGCTCTGAAGCCTCGCGAAAAGCCCAACCAAACGGCACCTAGTTTCCCCACTCCCAATGGAACGCAGTGAAGCCGAAATCTGATGGATTTCGGCTTCGGTCCTATTGGCTGGTGTGCGTCATAGTTTCAAGGAACGAGGCTCCTATTTGCCGCGGCGCGTCAGTTTCAACGACCGCCACTTCATGTCGCCAGTGGCGTACCAAATTGTTTTTGAGTGGGGGGGGGGGGGTCACCCCCCCCCCCTCAGCTGCGTTCGCGCTTTGCCGCGCGTTTTATGAAGGTAGTGGCGGTTTCCAAACAATAAAAACAACAAACAACTTGTGTGATAACAATTTATTTGTTGTTTCTTGGCACTCAGTAGGCCTATAATAAGCTTCGAGACCATTACAAACCGAAAAAATTCCTTTAAAATATCACATTGATGAGTTAAAGACAATTGGTTAAAACTGTCACATTGATGGTTTTTTTTTTACTTATGCCTGGAAATAATCACTCGTGGAAGAAGCGGCCGTACCTTGTTCTTGGTCATTTCTCTGTTCCTTTCCTTTGTCATGTGGTGAATTCTGACCTTCAGATACTCTTCAGCTAGCTTCTAAAGGCCCGTTCACACCCTTGCGACCAAGTACGACCGAGAGAGACCAGACCGGTTTTTAAGCATCTTTCGATCTCTTAGGACCGAATGCTCTACAGCGGAGCTGGTTCTTAGAGATGGCAAGAGGCTTAAAAACCGGTCTGGTCACTCTCCGTCGTACTCGGTCGCAAGAGTGTGAACGGGCCTTACACAAGCTGTAAAAATGGTTGTCTAGAGGATTGCTGTCTAGGTGGGGTTCCAGTTGCAAGAACCGCTTCTTCTCTGGCAATGCACTAAACACTTTCAAGATCAGCTGTTTGGTCCTATGCTGCATCGCTTTGACGGTTTCCCACTCGGCCTGCAATCACCGCAGCCCTTTCTCGACAGCTTCGCACAGTCCGACGACGTCTTGTGATGGCGAAAAATACCACCCCCGTTTTTTTACCTAACTAGAGGTGCCAGCTTTTGTAAATGCAGGGCTGCGATACACTCTTCGCGTGTTGTAGTTGAACGAACTTTGCAAACAACCAAGCCCGGAATGTATGGCACCATAAAAATGACAAAAAGGGGACAGGCTTTTAGGACGGTGAATGCGGTGCTTGTCATCGTGGTCTTCTGGCTGCATAACTGGTGCCCTTCTGGTGTCGGTAAGAGTAGCGGTTGCACCTTCTTCAGACGCAATAAGAGATCCCGTCAAGATTGATACTATGTCTTGAGAGCAATCTCCCGAGTTGGAAGACTTCACTTCTGTCTGAATCAACAGCCGTCTGTACGAAGCCATGAGCTGCACAGCCGTAGGGTGGTAGTTAAAACCTGCCCGTCCTCGAATATAACCGAAGCACTCAGCATGGTCCTGGCTCAACTTGTGTGTTAAGAGCTACTTTAGTCACTCCCGACCGAAAAGCTCATTGAACAGCCTTTCGGTACTTGCAACGCAGATCAAGAAACCGACGAATCCAGTTTTCTTTAACCCTTCCCGAAATAGGACGTCCCGATGGGTCTTTCAGTCTCTTGATGTACGCTCGAGCCTCAAAAAATAATGACCTCCAGCATACTTCATTCTGCTTCCGTAAGGCCGCCTTGTAGAATCTTGCCAACGGGTTCCTAGAATTGAGGACGTCAAACAAGTGGTCGAAAACTATGGGGAATTTCGCTGTTGCATTTGCTCCTTTTAACTGCGGCCTCTCGAGCACCTGCTTGCAGAAGTCTAAAGCGTCAGCCACTGATGCCCTCAGTGCTTGAACTTGTGCTACTTGCTCTTCAGTGGCGCGCGCCTTGTGTTGATACCATTGCTTGGTAGGTGAATTTACAGGCAGGTCTCCCCCGCTTTGGCCATGTCAGCAGTCGTATTGACCGTGCAGTCTCGAGGCTTGGGAGCCGGCCGCTTCTTTTTGACCTGTAATAGAAAGCATACATGTGCTTCCTGAGTGCCAAGTTACAAGCACACTGGATGCGTAAAACAGTGTCAAAAGAGATGACGCCACAGCCTACTGGCTACACGTGAAGCAAAAACTATAGGTGAAAAAAAAGTTGTAGAAATCCTTTACCCCCCTTTCTTTCTCTCTCTCTCTCACAGACACACACGCACGCTCACGCATCCAGTCGTCACGAACTGACACACACATCCAGCTTCAGGAACTGACGTGTGATAATCGCGAAACATTAATTTTACAGTGTCAATTTCCCTTTTGACTACTCACTGGCTCTTGGAGATGCATTGGAAAGGCAAGGAACACACTGGGCACACTCCCAGGCAGCAATCGCGCCGTTTGTCCGGTGCGGTCGTAGCACTCCGGTGCGAAATGCACGGAACACAAACGATCTCCGTTTTTCGCTTGCCAGCGTCCGCGACAAACGGCTTGCTCCCGGATCTTTTGAAAGTCTGTTAATGAATACCAGGCTTTAATTGTCGTGCGCGGGCGTCAAATCGCCGGGCATCGCCAGGGCGTAGGGAACCTCGATTGCATCCCCATTCAGAACAATTCTCATTGTACTTACAAGTGTAATGTGATCCCCTGCCGCTCCTTCGCCCTGCTGGTACATCCGTACGCAATACAGGAGCAAGTCACTCTTGTAGGAGTCTTGTTTACGTGCCCTCTTCGTCAGTTTCCACTTGCTTTTAGTCCACAACAAATACCGCGTTCTATCAGGCGCGTTTTCTGCTCACGGCAAGATGGCGGCCGCCGGCTTCATTTGACGAGCGCCCCTCCACTCCAGCAAACTTATTTACGTCCTCCTTGGGCGCCACCGGCCAGTGTTTTCCCTGCCCAGTGGCAGCTGTTTCAGGGGGCAAAACACATGTCTTGCCCCCCCACTTTGAGAACTGGGGGGGGGGGCAAGTGCCCCCCTTGCCCCCCCCCCCCCGCCCCCCGGTTAGTACGCCCATGCATGTCGCTGCGTGCCCGCGCTGCCAGCACGCCGGTAACACGAAGCATCTGTCCGCCGAGTGAGGCAGCAGCTCCACGGCCTAGGTCAGCGCGGCGAGGAGAGCGTGTGCTCGTCTGTCTACGCAAGTACGCCGCAGACGAGGTAATGGAGAGGAAGAACGACATGGCCTGCTTTCACATTCACAACTCATAAGAAGTGCTTAGGTGTACCTAAAGCCTTTTTCAGGTTACCCATCTGCCTCCGTCGGAATAGACTCATACTCAGGTTAGAATTAAAACGAGGCTGTTTAAATTTTGCTGTCCACGCTACTCCTCAAAAGTATCGAAATACCGTTACTCGTTGCTTGGTCTTGCAATTACCTAAGTACTTTACTCTTTCCCTTTCTAAAACAATAGCTCTATACGTTACTCCTTACCGAGAGAAGTAACTACTCGTAGGTAATATTAAGTCGTTACTAGTGACGCGTTACCTGCATATCTGATTGCTAGTAACGACATCCCTAGACTAGAACGGCCCTCCCACACAATTTGCTAGCCTCAGACAAGAGGGGCCAATTATGCAAAGTTGATCCGAAAACGTCTTCTATTCTCAATGAAATTGATTTGTTTGATCGTTGCTCGACTAATCTTTGGTCTTTGTATATATAAAAAATTCACAGTTATTATACAACACATCTCTGAAATGACTTCCCACCCACACTCGCTTTCATCTGTAAAACCTTAACAGAAAAAACGGCTTTTTGCGGAACGTGGTTAATTTAAGAAGTCATGTGTTCAATTAAGATATATGATGGTGCATCTTAGGTTTTCTTTATGTCAATTTATCAAGACGAGCGCGTTTCAAACGCTGATAGCATCATTTCTTTCTTCAATGACCAAATCTTGTCAGAACTACTTCGAGCAGCGTAATAATACTACTCAAGCCTTCCTCTTTTCTTGACGTGACAACGAGTATAGAGCAAGCATACCTTCCCCTGTTAGTGAACAAAGTGGCTAATGAACTCTTAGCCGTAGAATATATCTAAAGTGTACAAAACCTAAAACCTAATCAACACTCCGAAAAAGAATGAGGTTGTTTTTTAACGGTTTGATACTTACATTGCTCTGTTGGCTGTAGCTGGGCGGGTTATCGAGGTCCAAGAGTCCAGCCCGAACTAATACATTCCCCGGTTCTTGCCTAGGAAAAAAGCACACTGCTCCATGAAGTATTCTTAACAAGCAAAGCGCATACGTGCCCGTTTAGACAATGCGCAGCTGTCACAACGATGTCCGGTTCGATGATAGATCCTCCACATAACCACCCTGACTGGACTCTCACCTGCAGTGGAACAGAATGCCGGGTAATAGTCTAGTTAATATAAACACTTCCCCCTCCCCCCCAAAAAAAAATAAATAAAAAATAAATAAAACGCCGAAACCGTCAAAATGTAAAATGCTCGTAATATCAAAACAAAAAACACACTTTTACCCAGTTCGACCCCAAATTGTTGTCTATACCGCTGGATATTCGTATTAACAGGGTTTTGTATTAACGAGACACGACTTATTCGGCATACGCCCTTATAAAATGCCAAAAGAACCGGAGCAAATGCAAGTTCTGTCGGATTAGAACGACTGAGATGTTGCTTTTCTACAGTCCGACGCAAAGCACTCGTACTTTGAAAGATAACAGGCATACAGCCCCCGACTGCCAAAGACGCAGAGCGTTGCTTGTTAACATCAGGCTTCATGCTTCGTTGTTTGGCTTTCTAAACGGATAATACCAAAATAATAAAAAAATAATGACGTTTACAATTCTCTGTAATGCCGAATTAGAGCGCAGCTCTTGAGGAGGTGGAAGAGGGGGCGTACGAATTGGAGAGTCACACGTGACGTCACGTGTGACGTAATTTTGGAAAACGTCCCATAATGCAACGCGCGGTTACGCCGACGGCGACGGCGACGGCGACGGCGACGGCGACGGCGACGCCGCTCGAGCCGGAAACGGGCGCCTAAGAGCTGCGCTATAAAAAGTCATAGTCGGCTGTGGAGCGATAAGATGGAACTTGCCTTGCCTTAAAATTCTTTTGCTTAAAAAACGTAGCACATGGCAATGCCGAGCACCTTATTACCTCTAAATGAGCTGAAAAACAAATCGCAATGGAAGAACCGCGAAGACATTTCACTCTGAGATATTTTAAATGCCACTGACTATATGCAGTCATGTCTCGTTAATATAGACTTTGTTAATATGGATACCTCACCATATGCACACCATTTTTGGGTACAAAGTTGGGAAACACTTGCATTGTCGTCTCGTTACTAAGCACAACTCCCATTATGGACGATTTTCGGGGAGACGAACCTGCACATATTAACGAGACGTCACTGTAGTTATTCTTCACTTTCGCCTTTCCCAACAGAATAGCCGCTTTCGCCTTTCTGTGAAAGAACGTGGTTGTCCTCTGCTTGTCCTCCGTGTTTTATTCTTTCGATTTTAAGTATTCATCTTCAAATCGCTCGCCTTTACCAGTCTTACAGAATATGAGACATAATAACTCATTTAAGAAGCAAAAACGTGATTTCTGTATTCAGGGGCTGCGCTCAGTCACACGCATTTAATACTTCATAATTTCCGAGTAAAAAATAGGAAACAACAAATATGATATAAAAGTTGTCGGTAATTGAATTTTGTCATTTCCTTTTCGTCATTCCCAGTAGGTTGAAAAAATATTTACTTCACTTCTACCCATTCGGTGCTTTGTTTTCGTTTGGTAGAGACATCGTCGATCAGCGTCTTCCCATTTTGACACGAAAGAGTCACCGGCAGGAAGAAATGTACTCGAATTCTACTCAAGACTAAAAAATAAACCAATCATTAAATTTATCGGACAGGCGGATGACTGAAACGGCGTTTAAACAAAACCTGATTCCCGTTGTAGTAGGCTTACCATCCAGGGAAATTCCCCTTCAATTGCATTCCGTCCTCCAGTTATTCGTCCACCTGTGGCAAGGCTCGCACCGCATGTGTCACCTGTCGTTTCAGTCGTTCGGAACAACAAACAAAATAATTACGTGGCCGAAACGTATTCATTATTTAGTGTATGTTTTAAGTGCATAATTCACCGACATGTATATATCATTGCAATGAACTCAGGGTGTACATTCTACACTCTAAAAAAGCTCGGACCGTCGAGTTTTTCGCGAAATAATCGGTAAGCTTTCAGAAAACCCCATTTGATCATTATCCCTAATATGCTGAAATTATGATTTGTGACTGCTCTTCCGCTAACATTCCTTCATTCCAAAAATGCTAGTGGATGCAATCGCGCACTGTATCACACAGAAACCCACTCTATAGACAGATCCTATTTCTTTCGTAACATGCTTCATTAGCCGAGAATAGATCTAACATTATTTTCGCCACAATCTTAGCCATGGACCTAAGTTAGTAGTAGCATGGTGTTTAGAGGAAACATAATGCAGAAGTATAGCTTGTCTCCCAATAGGGATCATCTTCGTCACTCTAATCTCGCACAATAGGCTTTCTGCAGTCAATAATGGTTTTTGGTAGTTGATCGGGAAGCCAGCTTCGATTATCTTCTTATAACTGTGCAGGCTACCGGATTACGTAATTTCCCATGATACCAATAGAGGTTAAATGGAAAATTGGTGAGCACAAAAATAGTTTGCCACACCGTGTGGTACCTTCGTTTATAACAGAAATAATCACTACAATTGGTGATTGCTGCACTAAATTTTAAGTTCATGCTAGCCTTTTAAGCACTGAAAGAATGCAGGCGAGCTGGTAATGAGTCGACATCTTGTAGACCCTGAGATGGGGAACAATAATAAAACGGACGAACAAAACAAAATCTGAAACGCAGCTGAAAATGATTGAGTTGAGCACGCCAGTAAATATACTTCCAAACACATGGAGAAAAAGAGAAAAGAAAATAAGGAATTCAAGCGCATAAACAAGACGATCAACGAGTTGAACCCAGACAGCATACTCCACTCCCCAGCTCCACACTTTTGGAAAGGAAATCACCACCCGAACAAAAACAACCCCAAGGTCCCCACACACGGCGACCTCCAAAATGCTAAAGCCTAAGCTCAATTTCCTACTTCCAAGTCCGCTTCCCGTTTCCCTCCCCTCCCCCTCCCCAATTCTGCTACCAGAAGCAGGTTTAATCTTTCCTTCTCCTTCTTTTGTGTCTAAACTTCTAACACCATTCCAACGAGCCTTCGCGCTTTAACGCTGTGCAAGATTGGTCGGCGACTGGGTGACCTCCAGAGGAATGTGAGCTGCTTTGGATTCTGCCTAAGGAATAAGTTTGTGGATTCCAGCCTTTTCGGCTACCTGACCCTGCGGAATTTCCCTTGGCGGCACCAGAAGTGGATCCTAAAGGCCTCTCGGAATGTGGCAGGTCAGTAACTTCGCGAGCTTTTGAGCTTGCTGATCTGATGTGGAAAGGTGAGTTGGAGGAGGGGTTCAGCAAATCTGTGGAACTCGAGAGCTGGAACTTTCTTCGAATCGCAAGATTTCGTTCCTTGTGGGCTTCCAAGAAAAGGTCAGCTTTCTCGGCATCCGTGGAACGTTTTTTTTTTTCAATCTTGAGAATGTTGTTGTGTCTCAGAGTTCTCAAGTAATTTAAGATGAAAGCATGAAATTTTGCTTGAATATGAAACCTTCACGGTTTGATTTGTGCTCAAATGTGCATGCTATTGGTACCAAAAGTTTCTACCTGGGAGGATAGTATGACTTTTTTAAATCAATCCCTGAGTAAGCTGAGTGTTCTGGTGGATTCGTCCTTCCCAGTTTAGAAAATATATTTCAAGTGAGTGTCGACTTTGAAAAGTGAGTTAAAAGCTAATTCTTTGACCCTGCACCAGACTGTCAAAAGTGAATTGTTTGCAGTGCTCCCGGATGGGACTTTCAATTAGAAAGCTTTGGTAGCTGTCTCCGAGTTAATATTAAAGAGTGAAGAGAATTTCGCGGTTTTAAAACGGGAGGTTTGATGGAAATGGGCGGAGGCGGAAATCACGGCCACGTTAAACAGAATAAGGGGCGGTTTCCTCTCTTCTTTTGGTTTGAAGTTTCTGGTAAAATACCAAAATGTAGGGTTCCGCTGCCGAGTGGTAGCTAACCAAAATGGGTCATGGCAAAAGTCGCTTGCGGTTTTCATTCTGGGACGTTTGTACCAATGTAATCTGGAGGGAGTATTGACCTTAGGAACTCAGAACCAATTGAGGGTATTTCTCCTCTGCATCGGAGCGCGTGCACAGTGATGCCCTTGGACATCAAAGATTAATATTATTCTTTCGATAGCGTGTTGTTGCTGGAAAGCGTTAGGGAGCTTTTATAAAAACATTTAGTCTCATTTCAGGCGAAAGCAGGTATCTCGGTAGATGCAGTACTGGAACTTCTGACGAGCTATCTGAAGGCGACTGCGCTTAACTTTAATGAGGACTATTATAGACAGCAGAAAGGCTTGTGCATTGGTTCGCCGGTGGGTCCAGTGTTGACGGAGTTTTATCTCAACACTCTTGACAGGAAAATAACTGATTTTGTTCGCTCTGTGGGTGTTGATGAGGTTTTGGCTAGGAGGTTTGTCGATGAGATCTTGGATTGCGCTCCGATATCTCATTCCGCAACTGAGGTGCATAACTTTATTTTGACCGCTGCACTGGAATTGACATTTCCCTCTGCGCCACAGAAAGATAAAAGTTGGAGTTTTTAGTCTTTGAACTATTGAATAATAAGGGGTTTTGCCGATCTTATGGCAAAGAAACTTCGAGGTGAGTTTTTTCTAGATGGAGTGCTCATTCTAAACTCGTGAAAAGGGGAGTGGTAAGATCACTATCTGGCAATGCTCTGATGAAATCTTGTTTTCCCTTTGTCGGGAACGCTTTCGGCGTTTAAACCAAATGTCTATTGTTGGCGGAGTATAGCTTAAAATGTATCGTTTGAAGTGTACGTAGACAACTTGTACGTGCATCGGTAACGACAGAGAAAGTTCACGGAGGAACCTTTGCGGTGATTCGTTATTTTCATGGTACATTTCTCAACCTAAAAGCTTTGGAGGCGAAATTTAACGTAAATGTGGTCTTTAAAATGAACCTTTATTTGGAAAAACTCATCCCGTTTACCTTCGGACGTGAGGGATGTTGCAGAAAAAAACCTAGAGATCCCTCTGTCACTTGTGTCGCAGAGGTGGTCTATAAGATCCGTTTTGACTGCGGGTTGTGTTATGTTGGACAGACAGGGTATTGTTTAATTGCCCGTCTTATGAAACACAAAATTAGTGTAAAGAATAACGCGCAAAGTTCCGAATTGGCAAATTATATTGGTTCGTGTAATTTTTGTTCCCCCTTTTGGATTAAACTCCTGTTCTGTGTAACGAAAAAGATTTTTAGAAGGCTAATAAGAAGACTGTGCAACCGCGAGCGGGGGAATTGTGTAAGCCAGCCGTCTTTGGTTATCAGTGATCGGATGAAATAGTTTTTGCTTGTGTGCTTCTAAACTTGGAGGGGGAGGAAGGAGGGAAACGGGAAGTCGTTGCTTGGAAGTAGAAAACTGAGCTTAAGGCCCAATCACACTCTTGCAACCGAGTACGACCAAGAGAGACGAGACCTGCTAAAACCTCTTAAGATTTCTTAGAACGAAAGAACACACTGGCACTCTGGCGCCAGCTATGCGGTGGCCCTGGAACTGCTATTCACAAGAGCGAAGGTTTTGCGGGATTTCCGAGGTAATATGCGCGTAATACCTATAAGAAATTCTCGAAAATAACGTTGACAAAAGTTTTTCGAGCCAAGAAAGAAAGGATAATGCGCGACAGAAATAGAAAATAAGCCGGACCGCCAAGTTTACACTGCTACCCAATAGATGGCGCCAGCGTGTCCTCTCGTTGTAAGAGTTTTCAAGGCACTAAGTTGCAAGACGTCGCAAGACTGTGAACGGGCCTTTAGGTCTTAGCGTTTTGGAGGTCGCCTCGTGTGTGGGACATTTGATTGTCGTTCGGGGGGCGGTTCCCTTCCCAAAAGTGTGGAGGCGAGGAGTGGCTTATGCTGTCTGGGTACAACTCGTTCATCGTATTGTTTATGCGTTTTAGTTACTTCAAAACCTTTCACTTTTATTTCAATGTATCTGGAAGTCTATTTATTCGTGTGCTCAACTCAATACATTTCAGCTGTGTTGGAGACTTTGTTGTCTTCTTCTGTTTTTTTGTTTATTGTTCCCAATCCCAGGGTCCACAAGATGTCATGCTAGCGTCGTCAGTTTAAAAGCAATTTGGTGATCAGTGCTTCTTATGCGTTGCAGATGTATTTACCTTTAGGAATTCTGCCTTGTTTATGCTTTTTCCTCCGTGTGTGACATCGGTTTGTGATAACAAGGCGGGAGTTAGTTAATCTTACTTTGCTGAACACATTTGCTCGCACATTGTCTCACCAAATAAAAATGTATGGCAAGTGAGTTGGTGCGCACTCATAAGGTACTCGAATTTCAGGTGCTGACCCCGTAACGTCTGATAACTTTACATAAGAAAAAGGAAACAATAATATAACAGAATCTCGACCATGACAACTATGTCCATAACACTCAAATGTGACACGTGAACCATGTATTTTAAAATAAAACAAAATAAAGACACATATAATCAGTTCCCCTAATGGGCTAAAAATAAATTAAGCTGCTTTGATGCTTGTTAAAATATTAGGTAAATACCCTAGTACAGAGTAATTATATTTCCAAAATGACGACTATAGAAAGCAAATTGAAGCGCTATTAAAATGCGGCACAGGTTGCCTCCTATTTCGTTTTCGATTTAACTGCGCTAAACATCTCTAATTACCTTTGGCTTCCAACGTTAGCTCCGCTACAGCCCAGAACAGGATTCTGAGAACCACCTTCGCAGATGTCATGGTGGGAATAACGAGTAGCGCTATATGTCGACTGGAGGGGCAGCGAACCAGCTTGTCGCACGTACATACACACCGGCATGAGGGCCACAGCGGAGACAGCCCTCTGTCACAAATAACAAACTGTACAGCCCCATATTCCAAGAATAAAAGGAGGTTTTCGGATGTGCAGACACGTTCATTACGGAGTGAGTGCTAGAATGTGTCGTCCCAAAGCTACGGCACAAGACACTATCACTCAAGTGACTTTGACGAGGCTCAAAAAGACACTTCAGTCTGCTTACGCGTAGGCATGCGGAAGCATTATACTTCCACTGAAATGCCTTCAAGTAATGTTTCTACGCGTATTAAAGCTGTTTCTGCAGGTATTGTATTCGTTGTGCCGCCGGAAATGTAGACGCTGCTGCCGATGTCGAGGCCATAGATGTAGACGTGGTCTCCTCACAGTCCATCGTACGAAGCAAAACAACGAGCACAGATAAGTTCACTCCCCCGTGTTAATTTAGAGAACATTTTCTTCACTCCTGCCGAACAGAGAAAATTGTTTTTGTTGTATTTTTGATTCCATTGACTGTTTGGGGCTAGAACTGTTGACGTGTACCTTTACCTAATCAAATCAAATCAAATCAAATCTTTATTTTTCCAGAACCACTGGAAGGAGTCCCAGACAAAAAGCTGTTGAGACAGCTTGACTGGGTCTGGGAACCTTATTACATTGGCAGCAGCTTGGTAGGGCAACATTCAACTATCATAACATTTGATGAAACGAAAAATAAATTAAAAATCGGAACTTTGTAAACATTATAACACTAAGTTAGGGAACAACGAAGATATAAGAGCGCAAGTCTCGTTTGCTAATCGTGTTTATGTTTATGTTGTTTGTGAGGCATTTATTTAAAACAAGCGGTACATTATAATGTAAAGTTTGTAAGTTGTAGTTTGTGCGGGAATAAGGGAGGACCCATGCTTCTCTGCGGCGTATGTTGACATCACTGCTATGCCTTACAAGCTCAGAAATAGTGAATTAAAAATCAATGAATAGTGTGGAAGAGAAACGAATGGAACAAAGCAAACGATACTCATACATGCGTTCAACCGGAATTATTCGATATTTTAAAAATAAAGGTTCTGTGTGGTCTGTGTAGGAAACATCAGCAATATATCGTATTATTTTCTTTTGTAGTAATAGTATACTTTTAAGGTTTGTTTTTGTTGTAGTAGCCCATACAAGGTGACAATAACTTAATTGGGATTGAAATAATGCGTAATAAATTTTAAGTTTAATGTTGAGTGGTAAAACATTGCGGCAACGAGATACAATACCAACGACCCGAGAGAGTTTAGCTATCAAATAATTTACATGACAATCCCACGTCATATTCTCTGAAAAAAATACGCCTAAAGTTTTATGATTGTTGACTATTTCGATTGATGACGTGCCTAGTGAGAGAGTGTAATTTATTGAAATGGGTTTATTTTTCGATCTGAATAGGATTGCTTTAGACTTCATTGTGTTTACCTTAAGGCCGTTAGTATCAGACCACAATGCAAATTTCGTAAGAGTAGAATTGGCTTGGCACAACAGTGTATCAGCATCGGCCGCAGAGAAAAACATACTCGTATCATCCGCATATATAACGAACTGCACTTGGTTATCGATATTTACTAGGTCATTGATGTAGACGTTAAATAAAAAAGGTCCAAGTATGCTTCCCTGCGGTACACCACAAAGAACACTTTGGAAAGAAGAGAAAAAACGTCAATAGCTACACACTGTTTCCTATTTGTTAGATATGAATGAAGTAAGGCAAGTGGTACACCGCGGACGCCATATCGACTAAGTTTCATAAGTAGTACTGTGTGATTTAGAACATCAAACGCTTTACTGAAATCAATGAACACACCTAAAGTAATCAACCTTTTTTCTATATTTTGTAATATGATTTCCTTTTGATATAATATCGCCTTAGTTTCTAGACAAATATGAGCAAGGATGACAAGGAGCTTGCGAAAGCTCTTGATTTACGATGGGTGATCACGGCTGACCTAAAGACTGTGAAGGACAGCGTGAAATTCTGCAATGCCGTTTTGCAACAACAAAGTTCGGCAGCGGAACAGATTGATAACTGACGCTAATCTACCCTCTGTTGTTCCGCAGTTTCCCGGACTCGCGCTGCTTTTCTACCTCGCAAGACATCGCCCCGTCATTCAACGGAAACATAGCCCCGTTCCGAGGCGAAAAAAAACAAGGCTCCACTAGCGGCAGAATTCGTCCTTATAAACAGGCAGCACACCAACTTGAACTAGAGTTCGGCAGCGGTGCAGATTGATAGCAGACGCTAATCTACTCTGTGTTGTTTCACAGGTAAGAAATATTCACTTTCCTGTGCTAATTTAGAGAACAGTTTGGGCACTGCTGCCAAGCCCGGCCACTGTTTTTATTGTCTTCTTAATTCCACTGATTGGGGCTAGAACTGTTGACGTGCACTTTTTCCTAATCAGTCTAGTTTCTTGTCAGATTTGAGTAAGGATAACAATAAGCTTGCGAAATCACTTGATGATGTACGACGGGAAATCAGAGCTGACATAAGGACTGTGAAGGACAGCGTAAAGTTCTGCAATGATACATGTGATGGTGTTAAAGAAATTATGGACGAGATAAAAGAACATCGCAAAGACATCCAAGAACTATAAACAAAACAAAAAACAAGGAACTAACTGTCCAGAACAGGAGGCTTAGTACTAAAGTAGAAGAATTCGAGCAGTATCAGCGGTCTAATAACCTCGAAATCAAAGAAGCCCATTGGAGGGTGGCACTTACGACATTGTAAACCGAACGGCGAGGATTCTGGATGTTCCGATCTACATTAATATCGGCCTGCCCCACCTTGTCCCTACTATCAAACCAAACAAAAAAAAACGTCATTGTCTGTTTAGTACGTTGCTCGCTAAGCAATATATACCGGAAAAGGCAAACATACAAAGGCTGGCAACTCGAGATCTTGATTACGGTGGCCCTAGCTATGCCGTATACGTAAGTGAGCACCTGACCAGCAAAAACAGGAAAGTGCTTGGCGCAGCAATCGCGCAAAAGAAAAAGGTGGGCTGGAAGTCTGTATGGTCCACCAGCGGCAAAGTTTTCGCACGAAATGATGAGAATACTGATGCACTAAGTATTACTATATGACTGATGTTGACACAATTGCAAACTGAATCGACTAACACTCACAAATTACAGACCAATACCATTTTGATGCAAGCCTTGTAACCCAAATGAAAATATTACGACTGCATGGCGTTCATTAAAAGTACAAAAAGTGCAAACCACAGTTTTCGGCAGTTTATAGGAACACGAGAAGCCTAAAAAATAAAATAGATACAGTTCAAGCATTCTTACATTCTGTAAGTGCAAACTTTGATGCAATTATATTTACTGAAACCTTGCTAACGAGCAGTGACTCACATCTTAAGTTTCAGAGTTATAAATGCTGAAGTGGGGTCATACAAGGAAAAAAGTGTGGAAGCACAGAAATCTATATCAAGGACAATCTAAGGTACCAAATAATCGACGAATTGACAAGGATTGACGAAAACATTGAAAGCTTGGTTATCAAAATAGTGAACACAGTAGTTTTCGCTTAATGCAGACAATATTACTGGCAATATTACTGAATAAATGAATACGCTTGATATGATATTGTGTGTTTTAGGATCAACTTCAGCATCTCTCATGAATCTTGGTGATATAAATATAGACCACATTTCCGATAATTCACAAGTGAAGGGAGATTTGCTTAACGAGCATTTCTGTAATAATGTGATATCACTGCTAACTAGGCTGACCTTCAATACTTCCACCTCTCTCGAAGTCTGCATCACGAACTTAAATAAAAATAATGTTATATATAGGGTTATAGTACAAGACTTAAGCGATCATCTTCCGATTTTTGGCTTGGGATCTACTCCTGAAATGGCTCGTGTAACAGACTCGAAAACAATTTGGCATTGTACAATAAGCAAAAAGACTGTGCAACTTTAGTTCCCTTATAGAACAGGAAACCGGGGATGGCGCTTACATTGAAAGCAACACTACAGTAGAATGGAAAAAAAAACTTTCTGGTACAATTAAAAAAGTGCTATGACACAGCTTTCCCTCTGACGGAAACAAATGTAAGAAATAAAAAAATAAGAAAACCGTGGATGACTGCTGACCTGCAAAAAATAATAAAACATAAAGATCAGAAGTTTCAGCCTTTTGCCAGGCATCGTGACCTAAGCACGCTCTCTGAGTTTAAAAATATAATAAATAAATTAAGCTTAGACTTAAAAATGGCGAAGTGCGAATATTTTCAAAATAAATTCGAACGCCATCCCGATGACAATACAAAAATATGGGGCACAGTGGGACAGAGTAAACGATCTCACTAATAAAAAGCGAGAACACGACCACGTGGGACATATCCTAATAGGTAATCAATGTGTCTCTAGTAAAGCGTTTGCTGACAAAATTAATCAGCACTTTGTTAGTATTGGAAGATACACCGAGAAGCATGATTACACGAATAAATACACAACGACCGCTAATTTGTCTGCATCCATAATGCTAGCTCAGACGACGCCAAGGAATGTTAATAAAATTATTGCGCGCTTAAAAAATTATGTTGCCGCCCGTGAGGACGGAGTAAAGGCACTGCACTTCAAATATATGGCAGCTCTGCTGAGTCCCTTACTATCCGACGTTATAATAAAAAGATGCTTGTAAGTGGTAACTTTTGTGACGAACTAAAATTAGCAAAACTCATTCCTGTATAAAATGAAGGTGGAAAAACATAAATACGTAGACAAAGACCAATTTCTCTTCTGCCAATATTTTCAGCATTTTATGAACACGGGATCAATAATAGGTTAGCTAGCTTTTTCCAGAAGTATGACATCATAACAAATGAGCAATATGGCTTTCAGAAACATAAATCAACAGATAAAGGATTCCTAAACATTAAGGAGAAAATTGTAGAAAATATAGAACACAAACTTCCCACGCTTGGTTGTTTCTAGATTTAAAAAAAAAAAAAAAAAACTTCGATACGGTTCGATATGATATCCTACTAAAACAAACTTGAGAGTTGTGGTATAAGATGAATATCGCTAAACCTAATCGAAAATTATCTACAAAATTTTTATAAGTACGTCTCTATTAACAAGATAACATCCAGTGAATTGAGAATACGAGATGGTGTTCCTCAGGGCTCTATTCTAGGTCCTTTATTATTTCTAGTTTATGAGAATGACATTGCTTTAATACCAGGCTTCCCCGAGTTAGTAATGTGTGCGGACGGCACAAATGTCGTTTTTACTGGTGTGACATCAGGGTACCACAAAAATGGTTGCAATGCCTTCCTCATTATATTTTCGAATTGGTTACAAGTAAATAGATTGAAGCTGAACACTAATAAGACAGAATATATAATCTTCGAACCTGAGAGTAAGCGAGACAAAAGCTCTATTAGTATTATCTTTGAAAACACTCTTATAGAACAAGTTGTAGACCAAACGTTTTTGGGAGTCCGGTTTGGCAAAGGATTTTATATGGTCCACCCATGTCAACAGACTGAAGGCAGAGCTGTCTCGAGTTATTGGTATGATATCCAAAATGCAAAATTTGATACCCACTTGGCTAAAAATGACGTTGCATTGTACTCTCTTTATTCTAAGATCAGTTACGGTATGTTAGTGTTGAGTATGGCCACTGAATCTAACTACTAGAAACTAATCATCCTTCAGAAAAAAAAAGCAATTCGTATCTGCCAAACATACAGAGGAAATGTAAAAAAATTCAGCACTCAACCACTCTTTGTTAATTTTAATATATTGAAGGCAGACAAGATATATCACTTTAACTTATTTCAATGAATCTACAAAAACAATCTCTATTTTACACAGACACCTCATTCTGGTGCATACACATTACGAAACCCGAAACATAGAATCCCAATCAAAAAAGTCTGCAGACGAGCTATGCATTGCAGTGACATTCTATTTCTATATATTTAAGGCATGATGAATGTATATTTATTTATAATTATTTCCAATGCGACGTAATGTAAATAAAACTTTTGTAGCCTCATTTCTAGATCTGTAGCCTTATTTTTAGTTTCGCTTTAGCCTGTTTCCTTTTGTTTTATAAATCCTTGTTTATAAGCTTTTTTTTTAGATATCTAAACATTGGTGTGTATTTTTTTTTTCTGGATTGTGAAAAAACATATGCCTCACAGGCTCACATTGATCAAGAATGTGCCGCTTGGGTAGATGTTTGAGTGGAGTCATTGCATTGTGTGTGTTTTTCATGTATTTCTATAATAATCTGTTTCTATTTGTTTTTATGACAATGACTGTTTTGTCATTTATTCTCACTGTGAATTCTTTTTAATGTTATTTCCGCTGTCTTAACTGCAGGGGCCAGAGGCGCTGTCCGGCCTCATGCCTTTATCTCTGCCACCTCTGCGGATGGATAAAATCCGAAAAACAAATAGAGTGGAAAACAATCGCAACTGACGCGCCTGAGGCAGCATGCCACGTCTTCTTTCACACGCGGCGCTCCGGCGTTGACATCAATCTCTCCCACTGCTCAGGTGCGGCGCCCCCACAGGCCTCACGGCTTCCATGACGAAGCATATGTGTTGCTGTGCTTTTCTTTGTGTATTATTTATGAGGCGCGTCCTCTTTGACATCAAGCACCGCGTGCTTGATGACGTATTTTCATGACCATCTTTCGGGCACAACGCCGACGATGCCTTTTAGCGAAAAGGGACATATAAGGCTTTAGCCTTGAAAGAGTTACAGCGCATAACGCACACCCGAGAACAAAATATGTAACACTTTCGAGGGTTGAAACTTCGGCTAAAAAAGGCTTTGAAACACTTTGTTTCTAAAGCAGGGGAATCTGGATTTTTGAGCAGGTGTGCCGCAGAAGCATGCATAAGGCTGAGGAATCAGTGGCGTACGCAGGATCTCACTTCGGGGGTGCCGCACACCGGGTTGAAGAAAAAAAAAGAAAAAAGAGTGACCAAAAGTCAAAAAGATATTTAGAGGGAGGCGATTGACAAAACAAAAATAATTCCATGTGTCAATTTCAGTTTTTTTTTTTTTTACATCATTTTTAACTTCAAACTAAGGCAGTTTAAAGAGACATGAGAGCAGCCAAGAGTCACGCACCAGTGTTGGCGTAACGTTAAAACAATGAAGGAGAAAAGCAACAGGCAGGCTGGTGAACGACTGCCATGCTTCAACCTGAGGCATGCAAAGTAAAAAAGAAGAGACGTACAAGTGCGCACACTGCTCAAACTCAGCAACTCTGCTGATCTTGAAATTGTTTGAGTACATTTTTTTGTGTGTATCGGGTTGGAGTACGAGAGTATTTCAAAGGCCCATTGCTTCCAGGTAACGGCTTTCATTTCTTGCCAATACCTCTGACGCACCAACATCCATTCAGTGCGATTTTGTTTTTGTACAATGCAGCTGAAAACATGCTGTTTTGTCACAATAGAGTTTTTTTTTCAGTTGCTGGAGATACTCTTACGAGTACCTTGATTCGAAGAATTTGATCGCTTCGGCAATTTCCTTCCAGAACCGTATGCACTTAACAGCTCTCAATTGACCTGATGTTTTAATCACCCACTGGCTAAGGTGCGCTCACCGAGGGCTTTGGAATGGCCACCGCGTAATTCCATATTTTGATATCTGAACAAAAGCAACCGGCTTATTTTCACTTGGACGGCTGCGTACACCAAGGCGAATCCCCCAGCCTTGAGGTTAAGAAAGATATTTCTGTGCCTCGTTTTTTCACAGGCGACTGCCAAACCAATGTTGCGAAGAGCAGATCTGCCTTCGACACTGTGCTGGGGTCGATTGAAATATTCTGGGCCGCGTACATGAAACCAGAAAAGAGAACAGTGTTACACACAAAGCTTCCCTGAATAAGATAGATTTTTCTTGTGCGCCTTTGTAGGAGCGACGCTCTCATATTCTGAAGTTTGACCGACCATGTTTGATTGCTTCGACGCGTCAACGTGAGCGGTACGCCGAGGTACTTCCCCAACGAGGACGACCACTTCATATCTAAAATGCTCGAAGGCTTGCAGGCTCAGTTACCCAGCCACGTATTCACAAATTTGTGTAGATTAAGACGAGCTCCCGATACGACACAAAACCCTTGAATTATATCCATTGCCCTCAAAATATCCCGCTGGTAAGAAAATATAACGGAAACAATTTGCGAACGCTAGGACTGTTAGGTGTTTAGTTGCCAGTTGAAGCCCTTTGATTCCTTTATCCATTCGGATAGCCTTGTTCAGTGGCTCTATGTTAGAGCAAAGAGCAGTGGGTGCAACGGGCACCCCTATCTGATTAACGATTGTACACTGATTTTTTCTGTTTTGTCTTTTTCGTTTACTTGTATTTTAGTCGATATTTTATAGTAGCACAAGCCTACCCAATTGAAAATAACAACGCTTACGTTGATGCTTTTTCAGAATCTCGAACAAGAATTCATGGTCAGCTCGGTCCAAGGCACGACTCAAGTTAATTTGAAGCACTGCAAGGGGTGTGTCGAACGCTTCAGCCGCTACGCATATTATTCGCATTACGTGGAGGTTGTGAGCAATTGAACGCGACTTTATTGCGTATGTCTCGTGATCTCCGACCACTTCCAAAATGCCACTCTCCAAGCCATTTTGGCAATAACTGTCGTCAAAATTGTATAGTCTTTACACGAAAACTTGTTGGCATAAAATTGTTTACTGAGGGTACGCCTTTGCCGGAATGCGGCTTGGGAATGTGTACCAGAACGGAAAGGCTGGGCGGTTACAGCTTTCTTTTGATTATGACCTTGAACACGTTCTGAAGGAGAGGTGCAAACTGGTCGAAAAAATTGGTAAAACGATTCGCTCCTATGCCGTCGGGCCCGGGTGACATGTTTGATCCGGATTTCTTTTGGGATTTCATTTTCCGCAACTTCAATGTTGGTGTGTTCGCCGACCTCTTCGCTTACTTCCACTTGAAGCTGCTGTAGCATGCTTTCCACAAAACGCCTTCATAAATGGATTTCTTTTGAAACGTTTGAACGTATTCCTCGTAAAACACGTCTGCGATTTCCTTCTGAGTGATAAGGAAACACACTGCCCGTTTTCGCCTCTTGTGTGCCGGATAGTAGTGCGCTTGCTTCTTGGCTTCTCAAAGAAGTGAATAGTTTTGATGGTTGCACATATCGCTTGACTAGTTTTTTCCAGCTCCTCACCAAAGCCCCTTGTAGCTTACAGTCATCAGAGACAACAACACTAATTTTATGGCTTTTATGTCTTCTCTGAACACTCCAGGCGATAAGTCGTGTGCCCCACTGAGGGTTTTTATGTTGTGGAATAGTTTTTCCATGCAATCCTTTTTCGTGGCTTTTTTTTCTCTCTTAAATGACATTGCTTCACTTTTCACTTTCGCCTTCACAAACTCCCAGCTTACAGCATCAAAAGACGACTCTCTTGGTGCCAAAAGCAGTTTTTCTTTGTGATAGTTGAAAACTCTTCATCCTCGAGGAGGCTCTCGTTTAGCTTTTAGTACCCCCTAGTGTGCGGAGTCGATAGGTGGCTTGTGTCAGCCTGCCATTTGAAGGTGATCAAACCATGATCTGATAAACGAACAGGTGAGACATCGTAGCGGGTGTCTTTCAATTCAAATTGATCACATATGTAAATTCTGTCGAAGAGCGCGCTAGAATCACCTTGACAGCAGGTGTAGCGTGGCATGTTGTTTGGACGCGCAATTGCAATTGAGTCTATTGGATTTTTTTTTAAATCGAGCTTAGCAATTTTATTATGGTATTTGCCTGTGCTCGCCTTGGAAAGCGATCCTCGGGGCTGCCAAAAAAATTGAAGTCATGGGCCGGAATGACCTTCGCCGGCCTATGAACGACAGAATTAATCAACTAAGGAAACCTTTTACGCTGGATCATGTTGTTTGGCGCGTGCAAGCATGTCACCATTATCAAATGCTCACTAAAATGCAGTCGACATAGCTGATTCTGCCGCAATCGACGTTTCCTATGTCAGGGCATACCCTCAAGAAATGTTTCCTGCGAACAAACACCGCGCATCATCCGCTTTCTCCGCTCGAGGGCGAAACAAAAACATGATAGTGTATCTTGAAAAATTCACAATTTTTTTCTAGCTCCCTTGTTTCAATTTTAGTTTCTTGAACACAGGCTAAATCAATCCCCTTTTCTGGCAAGAAAGGAAACTAAAAGGTATTGCTTTTGCATGGAAGGTACCAGACTTGCTACACTAACCCCGGAATTCATAGATGTGACTTCAACTGAAGCCGAACTTCGACTTGCTCAAGTCCGTGTCAACACCAAGGTCGACTTGAAAACGCCCAAGCTGGCTTTTACGTTTCATAGACGCTCCCGCGAACTTCCTTCGTCAAGTCCCATTCAAGACGCGAGCGCTCGCGCTGCTTCCCGCCTGGGAGCGAGTTTAGGTTGCAATTTTTCTCTTAAAAAGGGTTTCACAATTCAAAAAGAAGTTGCTTCTTGAGAGTTTCTTCATGGCATGTCTTTACGAAACGTAAATCGTGAAAGATGCTGTTTCGCAAGTTTTGAAAATAACGTGGTACGCGTTTTCTTGACAAATGCGTTTTTCCCTCTAGCAGCGTTGGCTCATTTGAGCGATGGCTCCGGGCCTGTTTCTTTTCGTTTCGCTCGTTGCCGTTCCTCGCATGTGGACATATTTGGCGTAATGTGAGTTTCGACGTCTCCTTGATTATGAAAACTCGGGAGAAGCTTGAACTAGGATGTACTGAAGCCGATAAACGAATGCTTATCTGGGTTCAACAAGCATGAAAATGTATTCGAGTGACTGCCCGACTCCGGTGCCGCGTCCACACGCCTCAACGAGAAAGTTTGAAATCCTCATAGGATATTCCTACGGGACTCTGATAACGAAAAAGCGCTTGGAACTCCCGACGCGGAAGGAAAATGACTACAAATTGGAGTGGTGATCAAAGCAGGTAAGTGTTCTATAACATTTCCTTACTGCAAACTATGAGGTGTAGTACTCTCGGATATGTAAACTGTAAACTATGGGGCCTGGCCTAGGCGCTGCTTCGGCTGTTTTAAACGTTATTTTGTGTTGCTTGCATGTTTCAACAAAGGCTCGTTTTAATGGGCGCCACTACATAAAGCGTTGGGCGTCGGGCCTGTGCTTTCGGTGATCGAAACCAGGAAGTAGCTACCGGGCATCATAGTTTTCGCCGCTATGTTTACCTCGTCGGGCTTTCGCGGGCAAAAACTCAGGCCCAGAACATGTTGTGCATGAGGCAATGGAACTGTCACTGATGTTTGGTGCGCAGAGGCAGTGTTGTTAACCTTCTGTAATCAAGAAAGCTCTCTTTAAAATTAACATTTTTCTAATTTTTATTTGATCATTTTGGCTGTTAATAGTCTCGACGCTGCCCTCTCATTTTCGACAGTCATGGATTCAACTCAAACCATTTTATATGATTTGCATAAGTCTCCTCCCTAAAGATGAAGTCCACGAGCAGGAGTAGCACCTTGGGAAATATTAGCTTTGTGGTTACATCTTGTATATTTCATATAAGTGCCTTATATAAACTTTTCCTTTCTTTTTGTTTAGGAAAGGAACTGCTTTTTCAGCCAGTGATTGTGGTCTAGGCTGGACATAACTTCCAGGCAAGTAAACGAGCATGGTCATGTGGTGGCAGAGAATCATATGTGCACCCTGTCCACAGTGATGTGCCCCCTGTCCACAGCGAGTCAGTAGTCTGCAACTGCAGCCAATGGTGCACTGGTAGGAAGGGGAACCTTCTGTTGAACAGGAGGAAGACGAAGTAACGAGGACATGAGTAAAGCGCTCAAGCTGTTGAATGCAGCTGCATGCTGTGGTGTCGTAAAAGTGCATTCTAGGCCTTAGGCGACTTCCTGTTAAATGTATATCGAGCATTGCAGGTCGGTACCCATTGTCTTTTTATAAATGAGTGACTATGATGCCTGGGAGCACCACATCAATGTCAGCAATGCTGCAAACGAGTGGACTAACAGCAAAAAGTATCTCTTCCCGCTGACGTGACTGCAGGAATTTTCTTTTATGGCCTACCGGCGTCTGATTCTGGAAGGCCGCTCATCGCTCTTCCGCCTTTTCGACCATGTCTCAGAGCTTCAGTTGCTTCACTGATTGAAAAGTTGTGGCTGCCGAATTCGGCATGCGACACACTGTTCCAGAGATTAGTATGACATGTTTCACTACGGCCAGAGATCCTACCTGTTCATAAAAACATATGCCAGACTGTTTCAAGATAATGTGACACCCTGATCGTTTGTCGAGTTCAGCCACAACCATCACTTCGTCGCTGTACTCTTCAGTGCCGTGTCTATTTGGCTGCTCGAACATCTTTGGCTACTGTAGTAAATGCTCGCACCACTGTAATTGTTTAATAAGAAGTCTTTTATGACCCGAGCCGTTTTTGTTACGACCATGGCCCTCCTCCTGTGTCCTCGTCACATTGTTTTTTTTTCTACGCCACACATCAATAAAGCTTGTGACACACTAGTTTGCATTCACAAGCTTACAACTCGCATGGCGACTAAGCTTGGAAATATATACGTCCCTTGGGAGGGCTGTTTAGTGACTATGAAAATTTGCATTAACTCGAAAACCTGATGACTGAACTAAGGTGGTTAGTTGGGCGAGTTGGTAATGATTGAAAATGCTTAAATGTGTGCACAAATAGAAAGGAACAAAGGACAGAGAAGAGACAAGCACAAACTCACAATTTGATGTATTGAAGGAAGTAAAAAGAACAGGCTGCAGTAACAGCTCGAGCCGAGGCCGGTCTTCTTTCAATAGATCGAATTGTGAGTTTGTGTTTGTCTCTTCTTTTTCCTCTGTTCCTTTCTATTTGTGCACAATTTTAAACTGGTGACTGAAATGCACTTGATGTGGACCACTGGGAAATAATTTGTTACAGTTGTTTCCTAGATATAAGCACAAGTTTGCACTCCTTCCATTTTCCTCCACTGCCAAATGTATGTGCAGCATTTGCTGTAGGCTATACGAGGTTGGTCAGAAAAATTTTCTAGCATTTAGCATCTCAACTATCCGTAAACAAAGCTTGGAGTCTTTCAGGGCCTCTAGATGTGCAGTGCCACCCAAGAAAATTATTTTGTGTTTGCCCGTCAGAGCAGCATGTTGGGACATGTCTCTAAATAAGCAGCTCTGGTCTGTATGTTTGTCAACAACTTGAGCCATTCCCTTTTTTACAGGTTTTATGTGGATAATGTTTCAAGATGTCAGGACAAACGAGGAGGCTAATGCAGAGGTTGCAGCCATTAAAATTCTTTTATTTCGGAAGTGCGCCAGCAATATTGAGGCTCATGTATTTCTGAGGGTGAAGTGAGTAATGAAACGGAAACAGAGGAAGCAATACGTTCCACCATATTTTTAGCACAAAGTTTAGATTAGTTCTAAACACGATCAAGAGAAGAAAACGGGTATTTTCACTGGGGAAAGAAACACGCAGGACACAGCATTCACAAGACATGCCGTTTAGAAATGCAAGAATCAAAAAGAAAATAACTAAAATAATGAAAAAAGCATGATCCCATAGTGAATTAGAAGATCACGAAAATGCAAACAAGACAATGATGGAGGAAGGTGCACATATGAAATGAATGGTCGCTTTGCATACCATCCTTCATCTTTATCTTATTTCCACTGTTTTAGGCTTAGATCATTAGACCCAAGCCCAAGCAAAGCATCTATCACATCATATTTATTTTCAATTTAGCCATAAACATCAGTTAGACAAAGCATTTCAGTTATGGATTATATGAATGATCGTGATTAATGAACTGTGGCTCACTATGTGCTCAAAAGTTTGAAAATGTGTAGACGTTGCAACATACGTAGTATCCCTATTTCATTGTTGCCACGAGGATGGGAGGTCCTATACAGTACCACTCTGGCTTTAGTGGCTGGCTGGCATGACCGGCAGAGCAGCAAGGATGGCTCGTTCTCACTAGGTTACGTGATGCTGTGCATGGAGTGATCATTTCAACTACCCCACGAGTATGCTGCCTGGAGCGCGTCTTCGACTGGTGTGTTTAGCGTCTTTTGCTGCCCGTACATCAAAAGTGGTCCCGAAGAGTCAACAAATGACGTCACAGAAGCCGAAGTGTCACGCTGTTGCATGTCGCGATTTTGGCGGTTGGCCATTGAAACATGAAAGAGCAGCTGCAAGTACCACGAGCGAACGCGAGTGTCGCTGTCGTCACGGCGTCCCAACCACCGGCTGCTGGAGCTTCAGTGGACTGTCGAACTGGAGAGCGACCTGCAGCAGAACAGGCGTCTGCCACCTCAACCACCGCTGCTTGGACACCGCCAGGATTGAGACCGGCGACAGCTTGACACTTGTATGACGCACCGGGCAGAAATTGAGGGACCACGTTTTTGGACGCTGTAGACACCCCAGTCGGAAATGCATTCCAGGCACCATGGCTATGCAGTACCACTCAGGCTTGAGTCTGCTTGTTTTTCTACCCGTTTCAGCTGGCAGTTGCGCTGATCTTCTCAACATTGTCCCCTGGCTGTTAGGACTGGCAGAGCAGCAAGGATGGCTCGTTCTCCCTAGGTTACGTGATGCTGCGCACGTAGTGATGATTTCAACTACCAAACGAGGCATGGGGATCGTCTTTTTTGTTCAGCAGTGTTGCGAGTCTTTATCTGGGCGGTGTTGTACCTGAACGAGTTAATAAATGTTACGAGTCTGAGAGACAATATATGATGTTTTCAAGAATTTGATAAACTATCATCCCAACATCATCATTATGGAGGTTGCATGCAGATAATGCGTGTATAGGTGTGAAGTTTAGTGCGAGTGAAAAATCATGAAAAAGGTCAACTCATTTTGTCTCGCCTCTATTGCAATGGAAGAATTGCGATGAATTTTTTTCTTCACGGGCAATAATATTTTGATTCTGGAGTGGACACAACAGTGTTGTGTCCTCGAATCGAGCTTGGTGCAAACTTGTGCATGGTAATAAATCTTTTAGAGCAAAAAAATATATATATTGAACCGGTGGCTATTGTTTTATTATATATTGTTTCGAGGAAAGTTGGTAGACGGTCTCCTCAGCACAGTGCTAAACAATGCTTTCGGCACATCCCTTTGTGAAATGTTGCAGAAATCTTAAGAAAAGAGGACATGCTTTCTTTCACCAAAGCCTTTCGACAAACTTTAAGTAAGATCAGAGTCCTTCAATGCCTTCTGGTCACGAAACTGCTCCGTAACTCAATGGGGCGGCTTCATATGGTGCTTTTGGCCACCGCGCGGTGGCGCCACCATCGCATCGCGGGCATCATTCGGGCGGCGTTGCGCTGGCTCGTACGACGGAGACGCGGTTAGTTGCGTGTTCTTTGTGCGGGTTGGGGACATCTCAGGCTACTGGGATGTGAAGGAATCAGTGCATCGACTATGCCGAACACCTGTTGTGTCCCGGGATGCCGTTCTGGATACAAGGGCACAACAGAAAAGGTGTCTGTCTTCGGTTTGCCAAGCGACGGGAAACTACGTAAGAAATGGAAGCGCGCCATCCCCCGCCAAGAAACCGGCGACTTCAACTTCGATTCAAAGTATGTGACAGGGTGTGAGAAGCATTTTGACGACAGTGACATCATCCGTGCCGATGATTTTGTTATAAACGATGAAGTGGTGTCACTTAAGCGCGACAAGCCGCTTCTGAAGCCTAACGCCGTCCTAAACAAAAAGTGAAAAAACAATGCACCCTTTTGTGAACCTCCTGCCTTTAATTGTAAAAGACTCACTTAAAGCCGTGTTTTTGTGAGATAGTAGCTGTGCTTCGTTACTTGTTTTCAAATTTGTATCGCCTTGCTCAGGCTCGCATGTAAAAAGGAGCTTTATGATGTCTTTGTACTTTTCTCATTTCTATTAACTGTCGCTTGGCATTCACTTTGTTTGTTTTGTAATAGCGCATGGGCGCGCACGGTTTTATCTGGTGTTTTAAGCGAAGCGCCCGTTTGCTCTTTTCGTTGTACATCGCGTCGGGCAATCTTGTTTGATAGAGAAAGGGTGTCGCCTTGTCACTGACTTACTTACTTGTTTGATCGTCTATGTTCTTGATCTAATTCAATGGTCCTGAAACGGACAACATTCCGAGAATAAGGCATGCTGTGCTAACGTCGCGCAACCCGTTCCGTCGACGTTCTTTTGATTGCTTCTTTGACGTGTGTGTTTCATCCGAGTTTTTTGTGGAGCAGGAGTTCGCTCCAATAAACTTTGTGCACTAGAACTGTGCGTTTTTCTTGGATACGCAACAATATTCTGTTTCGTCTGTGTGCTGCACATCAGAGCGCAAGCAATAAATGTGTGTACGCTGGACCACGCTGATTTGTCTCCCTTTGTAAATTTGATTTTTTTTTTTTTGCATGTGATAAAATCACTTTTCTTGGCTGTTTGCGCTTCCTGATTTGCAAGGATTGAAAAGCGCTGTATTCGAAGGCCGCACGCTGCAAAATGTATCTTTTCGTGTTTAGATCCTTCGCCTTTCTGCAGCGCTTTTAAATGTCTGCACGTACGGTCTCGTCCAAACGACAACATTATCTTACTGTCTTTCTGAGTGTTCTCCACATTCCAGAGCAGTCAACAGATTCATTAATAGCGGTTTGAACAGCGCGTATTTCCTTCATTTTTTTTATTGTATAATCGATAGGCCCGTAGTAGTCCGTAGCTACGGAACTATCGTAAGTATAGTGGTTACAGCTTTTGCTTTGTGAAAAGAAACAACGATTTGAAAATCCGTAAACATGACGACGCAGCTCTTAAGCCCGAGGACGCGGAAGCAGTTACCGTCAGCGGCCGGCGTATGTCTGGGCAATTTCTTGGGAAAAGACAAACCCCATGGAAGGCAGGTGCTGTACTCGATGACTGGACGATTTATCGCTAACTACTAACAAAAAATACAACTTAATCAGCGCGCGGAGACTAAAAGCAGCGAGCTCTCGAACGCCAAGAGCCGGCAAAACTGTCGCACGCGCGGCGTGCTGGATGCCCGCGTTGCGGCGGTGGCGCCCGTAGCGGCGCCCGCTGTCCCCATATGAAGCGAGCGCCGAAGTTTCGTGACCATAAAGCGCATTGAAGGACTCTGGTAAGATGTAATACGACAAGTATAATGTTTTGTGGTGAACAGCTAGTGAACAAAACCAGTAATGAAACAACACGTCAAAACTTGTTTAAAAAAATTATTGAAATGTGTGGCATCTGTAAAATGTAGAATCTATACGTGGATCAGTGTAAGTTTTCAGCAGCTATATGACGAATTGTGTTCTAAGCAGCCATTTGGCCATTCAGAGACCACTTGAGAAGTTGAAATGCATGGCAGTACCAAACAACAAAGCATTCTTGATTTTCCATATTTATTTTACTGACGCAAGGGGCAAGTACACACTACACGTCATTTTTTAAAACTAGTAATCCAACACAAACAACACAAAAGTGGAAATAACTGCTACAATAAAGTGGAGATTTGGGCCAGTTGGTTCATTGCAAACCAAAAGCGCCGAAAAAATACGGGACACAGACGAAGGAAAACAGGACAAGGCGCCTTTTCCTGTTTCCCTTTGTCTGTGTCCCTATATTTTTTCGGTGCTTTTTTTTTTAACAACTGCTAGTGTGCATACAGGAAACGTTACATATTAGGGGTCAAGAGCTTGCATCAGTAAACGTGCGTGCACACCACACATGCTTGCTCAGGATCTTCGCGCCAGAAGCTTGTTTATTCTCGTTAAACAGGGGAACCCACCTGATAGTTTATGCAGGCAAATGCTTTGAAGTTCTCATAAATGTCTGCATAATCACCACCGGAGCCCAGGCTCTTGATACACGCGTGCGTGAACAAGGTTACTCAAAGGAGGCGAATGATTTCGGTAGCGCCGGGGGAGTGGACGAGTCCGAGCCGTCCGAGCGGCAGATGCCTTACGGTGAGACGCTCCCCTCCTGATAACACCGCACGCACGCCGTCCGTTGTGAAATGTTGACAGCTAGAAACATCCTTCAAGCAAAAGTTTCAGCGTGACGAGCAACTGTAGCTTGGGTATCAGCGGCAGCCGCCTGTTGCCGCCGTTCGGATCAGGCGGTCAAGTCGCGGCCGAGCAGCTCCAGCGCCGTTGCCGTTCGTTGTCGCACATCCCCGTGGGATCCGGATGCATTCGATAACGGAGGGATGGCCGCTTCCGTCGGCGAAAAATACCCGTCACCGAGGGGAACACCGCAATTACAGGACACAAATATTGAGTGCGGCGATCCCATATCCGACATCACATCAGCAAGCCGCCATGTTGAAGTGACTTCGAAGTCGTTTTCAAGGTAGGTCCAACCCAGTCTTGAAATCTGGGCGGCACTTCAAGTTCGCTTCAAGCTCCGTTCAAGATCGGTTCAAGTTAAGGTGCGTTTTTGAAGTGCGCTTGCTCGTCGCAAGACGGACTTGAGCAAGTTGAAGCTCGACTTCAGAGCAAATCACATCTATGAATTCAAGGGGTAAGCGTGCCAACGACTATCATGATTGAGTTGAGGGATATCACATTACGCGGAAAAGCTTGCCCCGGGTGTACGATTATCAATCGTAGAATATATGCAAGAAAACAAATAAGACACTTTGTCATATCGGTGGACGTATTTCTTGGGAAGTTCGGGTTTGGATCACGCGGTGTTAATGACTGATGCGGCATCACGAGGGGACGCTCCGGCTTTCATCGGCTTCAGAATTAGATGGAACTGCGACAGCCTGTTTCCACCATTTGCCACTCACGATGTTGTGTCGTTGGCCGGCTGCGTTGTCTCGCATGGTTCCCTTCCCCTTGCGCTTGGTAGTCGTTTCGCTGCTCGCGGCCTCCCCAAGCCACGCGTTGTCTTCAACCTGCGCCGGAGCCCTCGGCTCCTGCTGCGTTTGCGGGAAGCTTGCTCAGGGTGAGGCGTGGCACGGTCGTCTTGGAGTGAAGCCTGTCGCTTCAGCTGCTGCTCCGGTTGCTGTTGGAAAGCTGAATGCGTGGCAACGGTGGGTGCATTGCTTGAAGCCTCCTGAACTCCCGGAGTCTCGGACTTCTTGGGGTCGCCCGAAATTCCCGTCTCGTTCATGTTGCCCTGGTCCATGTTCTGCTCGAACACGTCTTTTTGAACTGCCGTCCTCGTTCTGGACGCGTAGCACTAGACGCTGTCGTCCTCTTCGTGCCCAAACGTGCGCCATACTTTACACAAACCGTCCGGCATTGTTTACGGAAGTACCCAACCTTCCGGCATCGAAAACACAACGGTGGCCGACCCGGAATCGACTCTAACGCAGAGCCTCCCATGACAGTGACTTGGTGAGCGATGGAGTCCACCCTGTTTTCTTCCTTCAGTTCGATCGTAATGGTTCTGGTCGTTGTTTCTATTCCCTAAAGCCAAATCGGCGCCATTTTTCCCTCAAGTATTTCATCACTTCGCCAATGCTCACAAACGCTTAAGCGATTGCTTCACCCGGAACGTTTATAGGCAGCGAGTTTACGTTGAAGGTCTTCTGGCTGGTGCTGGGATCGATGAAGATGCGTTTTCTCCCCTTGACCACAAGTTCCCGCACTTTGATCATTCTTATAGCGCTCCTCTTAGGCGCCCGTTTCCAGGTTTCGCGGAGTCGCCGTCGGTGCAACCGCCCCGCTTAATTTAGAGCGAAATTAAACTGGTGTTGAGGTAACGTTACGTCAATTTTTAAGCTAAGGCTAGCGTAGAAATTGAATTTGTTCATGGGTGATGTGGCACGAAGTAATGTGACGTCATTTTCCCCGCTAAATTTAGCGGGGAAACTGAGTTGCGGTTGAGGACACGTGATATTATTCCTCCGCTAAATTTAGTGGGGAAACTTAACACGCCAAGTTTAAAGGGGAAAGTTTCCCGCTAAATTTAGCGGGAAAACTTCCAAACTAAATTGAAAGGAGAAAATTTCCCCCTAAATTTGGCGGGAGGAAGAAGGACGACAATCAGACACGAAAGTACTGCGCTTGCTTTTTGCACAGGACGAGGAGGGGAGGGTACGGAGGGGGGTATGGGCATGCCCTCCTCCTCTCCTCCTCAAGAGCTGCGCTCTAGTTTCGCATTACAGATATTTGGTAAAGTCTATCAGTTTTTCTGCTTCGCCGACATGTAGTGTAGCGTAAAAATCCATATGTGATTATACTGATAATCACCAAACCCTTCAATGTCCTTGAGGTTGTTGGCAGGCTTCAGTAGTTCGCCGAAGTCGTCGATTTTGTAGGGTCTTCCTGACGTGTCACAGTGCAACATCACAGCATTAAAAGAAGACCGACCTGTTAACAGCGTGGGCAGAAGGATCCTGTGTTCCTGGTGGGCGTTGTTTGGCAGCTGAGCAGTTGATTCCCGGCTAGTGCTAGCCGTTGTTGGCAATATGCGTCAGTTCGCGACAAGTGCTGGAAACGGAAGCCTTCAAACGTCATGAAGCACTCAACACTTGAATCAGTCTCCCGGTGACTGCTCCAGATCGTTATGTAACCTACTTATAAAGGTAATCACTTCGTCCGTGACCACCTAATTATTTATAAATGTTCTAAGTAACTGATTTCCTTCTCAGGAGTCTGTCAAAAGGAAAACTGCGCTCCAGCATGGGCTCCGTGCCTTGCGCCGTGTTTCAACTGCGCGCTCAAGGTGCGCCAGACGCCGAAGAGTTGTCAAGGGTTGAAGTCTCGCGCTGGTTGCGGGAAAACAGAAGCTGCTTCCTTCCGTTCTCTCCTTATCAGAAAATATAGAGGAACTTAATGAGTCTTGACTCTAGTCCAGATAATACTATGTTCAATAAAAGTAAACATAAGGTCTGCAGCGCTTCTATCGGCACTGGCTACAGAGAGTCAACTAAATATTTTAAACGCGAAGTAAACAGTACATATGCAGTCTTTCCGATGACACTGTTAACAGGAAGTCAGCAGAAAAAAAGTATCAACGTAGAGTTAGTGTGAAATAAATAGCTCTTTGTTTTCTCAGAGTAAAGAAAATCATTAGAAAAATTCCGACACCAAAAATAAACAAAATTTCTGTTCACCATGTCAACAGGAAGTCAAAGTCAAAAGTCAGAGTCAACAAGCCAACAAATTTTCAACAACAAAAAAGTATTTTTTTTTACAGTCGCGCTATAATGTTTTTAAGTACTAAGGAAACAAACGAGGTTCCCATCTCTTGAAAATTTCAAATGTACACTTAGAAATTCGGCTACTTTGAAACGCAAAACACAGTTTTTATGTTTTCACTTTTTCTGTTTGGACTGCTGAGCAACTGTCCCTGTCAGAATGGAGAAGAAAGAAAATAGGCAGCGACTTTTACCTCTAAAGATCTTTAATCCGTTAATGCTCTATTTAAAAAGGCAATTCTTTAATTTTGTTAAGAATCAATGAAACTGTGCTTTCAAAGGGTTAAGAAGCTATATTTTATCAATTTAGCGGGAAAATTGACTTGATGCCTACTTTAGGTGACACGAAGTTTGACGCCATATTTAACAGGGAAACTAATTTGTGTATATGTCAGTGAAATAAATGTTCTACTTAATTTAGCTGCGAAACTAACTTGATGAAAAGTGACGTGACATCATTTGTTTCGCTAAATTTAGCGGGAACGTTGATTGGTGTGGCTCCTGAGAGGTCACGTTGCATCAGCAGTGACGTGATTGGTCGAGTCATTTGCAGTACGTTTTGCAGCATTCGAAAGTTCATTTTGTAGCAGCAAAAATAACTTTTGGAGTATAAGTCACATACTTCATTTTCCTTTATACCACTGGAAATATTGTGTTAAGATCCGTGCATTGGCCTGCTAAAGACAAATGTGTGCTTTGCTTTTTTACTTTTTTCACACCTTTTGTTACCATCGGCAGGATTGATTCAATCCTGCCGATGGGGTGTCGTTACGCGCAGGATTGATTCAGTCGAACACAAAACAAGCTGCTTAGTTATGCGTAGAAACACGTAACACTGCCAGAAAATTGTGAATAATGAAGGGCAGAATGAACTGCGGTGCATAGTTCTTTTAGGCACAAATTGAATTGCAAAGCAAAAAGTATATTTCGCAAAAATTGTGTTAAAATAAAATAACTTAGATAACCTAAATAGAAGTTATGGTCAATTTCTGAAGGTTCAACTAAAGCTGAACTTTTTTAATCAGATAAAAATAAAACGTTTTTGTGCTTGAATGACGAACATAAATAAGATTTGATATGCAGAATTACAACAAAAATCGGCATGTGCAAGATAAATATGCCTTCCTAAAAGCAATCCCCTCGAACTCTTTCAAAGTTTTTATCCAATGCTCCAGTTAATTTAGTTATAATGTAATCTATTGATATGCTATCGAACAGATATAAAGTAGTATGTAGGTTATAACTAAAACAAAGTGTTGGCATAAAAAAAATAAACATAGAGCAGTCCATACAAACATTTTAAACCATACTCAATTATCCTTGATAAATCTGAAATTTGTAAGAAGTTTATCGTCAGAATATGGCGGTCCATTATATACAGGTTATTTTAAGCTTTACGGAAGGCGTGAAAGCTACGCTTATGCGATTTGTCCAGGTGAGATATAAGTAGGGCTCGGAGTTTTCGGTTTAAACCGATAACAACCGACAAAAGTACGCTGAATTCATTTTCAGAAAATCGGTTTTAACCAAAAAATGTCGGTTTGTAGGTTCGGCGTTTTCGGTTTAAACCGAGAAAAGTACGCCTCATCCGTTTTCTAAAATTTTGTTTTGACCGAAAAAGGTCAGTTTTTTAGGGCCGCGTCGAGGTGGGTTTGGGGAAGGGGGGGAGAGAGGGCTTTGGCAAGGTTCGACATTGTGTGGCGTCTTAGGGATTGCCCTCTTTAAAGATTCAAGATGCAACAAAAGAGGTCTTAAATTGGCCTTCGCGGGACATCTGCGTCCTTTCTGTGATCGGGCCTAGTGTGTCAAGTTCCCGGTTTAAAAAGAAAGTTCAAATGTGGGCGAGTATAATGTTTTTCGCTTCATTCACTTCAGAGGACATCGAGGAAAGCCGTTAATACCTTTCTTAACGCCCGCTCTCAAACTTCCTGTGAATAATAAAAACATAAATACAATAGATTTTTTTGCCATATCACTGGTACTTGTACGGTCATCACCTGTGACGGTCACGTCGTCAGAATGGGAGGGAAAAGAAGCGCTACTGAAGATTATGCCCGCGAATTCCGCGGTTTTGAGGTGTGCACTCTAAAAAAGGGGTGTAGATGTTAAACCTTTGTCACAAATACGACACCCAAAACTTCAGTTGGATGTACAGCGCACTGACGTTGTACCGACGCTACGGAATTTCACGAGCGGCTTGATAGCCGAGTTGTAACACTCATCAAATTAGTGAATGTAAGTGTGACTGACTGCAAAAAAAGTTATCGGGATTTTCTAGGCTCAACGGCAAAACCCGTGTGTTTTTCTTGTAGACTTTGATATTTACTTTAGGTGTTTAATATGTTATATCGCACCGTCATCAACCCTCTCGCAAAAGATAGGGCAGTCAGTTCGACGTCAGTGCGCTGTACGTCGAACTCAAGTTTTGGGGTGTCGTATATGGGACAAGGGGTGTAACTGTCTGCACCCATTTTTTAGAGTGTGTCCTGACGGAGAGTTGTAGCGAAGACCACGTATGTATAGGTGCCGTTATTCTTTTTAGTGATCTACAAATATCACAATTACCAGGATCATCTGACCCGGTGTCCGATGGTTTTTTGTTGTTTTTTTTTGTATTCACCGAAATAAGAGGTAAACCTTTTGGGAATAAATATACACCGAAAAATAACGAAAATAAATTTTAAAATAAACAACGTAAAAGGTACGCCGAAATTCTAAAAAGATAAGAACCCAAAAACGCGGAACCCTAGATATGAGCCAGGGCGACGTGGTGTAGGGATAATCGTAATGATCGGTCATAAAAAACATTTCGAATTTGATAATGAACTTTTAGTAATTAAAAATAGACATATGGTACCAATTAGAAACTTATTGAGTGGCATCGAAAACAATTAAATCATCTTTTTTCACAAGCACTTCAAGCTCGTGGGGAACTCGGGGGCGCACCAATGTTACCACACTCTTAGAAATAAAATTACACCATCTTCCCGAGGGGAACCATGGGGTGATGCGGAGCATCGCGGATCGTAATTAATTTATTCCCTTCTTGACTGATTTCTTTTGGCCTGCCGGTTTTGGGCTGCGGCGGATGCGAGCGGCCGAGAAACGCTAGCAGACGACAGCCGCAAAGTTGAGGGGAAAGCCCACCCCACTGGAAAGCCCTGGGGTGGCGCTGCGACCCGCGCGCCCAAAACTATCCTCCTTTCAATCCTCCGGGGGAACGCGCGCTACCGCTGCTTATATTCACACTTGAAGGAGATGAGACTAGAGGAGGAGAGTTGCGCATGCGCGCGCGCTGTGAGTAGAAGCGAACCACGCGAAGTGCACGCAGCTGGTAGAGAGAGAGAGAGCGGAAAGAGTAACGCGCAGCTGTTGGAGAGAGGGAAGGAGGAGAGTTGCGCATGCGTAGTGTGAGCGCGGACGACGCCGACACCGCGGGAGATAGACCCGAGCAAGAGATGCTCCGCATCTAAAAAAGGGTATTGATAGTCCTCCCTAAAGGGAGGAACGGTCTTGTAACCTATCTTCTTTTAGAAAGGGAGAAACCGTCGTCCCTGAAGGCAGGGTAGCAAATAGTTCCTCCTTCGCCTGCATCTCATTATGGCGGCCCTGAATCGAGCAAATCGAGCTCAATAAGGCTTAACGAGGACGCTACGTCTCATGTACGGGACGAAAGGAGCAGCCAATAAAAGCGTCAAACGAGCTTTCCGCGAACTGTGTTTATTTCCGAAGCCAGGTTCCCCCTCGCAGGTGCAGAAACTTGCGTTTCGAAAGCAGCTACTTAGTCTTCTCGTTGTCAGCACTGCGATGTTAAACGGAGAGAACCGATACCCAGTTGCTTCGCGCACTTCACGTCGTACCTTTGCTGTTCCTCGAGTCACAATTCTTTCGCCAACCGCCCATCACCGAGGAATGGCAAACCAGTCCGCGAAACCAAAGGTTGCTCTGAAAAGAACTAACTCCAAGCCGCTGTTTACCGCGTAGCGTGAAAGAAGGTTAAATCGCTTGCCACCAGATAGCAGGGTCAATCAGAGTAATTGCAAGTAGCCAAGCTAGGTTGCGCTAGGTACCTCCCAATTCATGTTCTACGAAAAATATGTTTTACTTTCTCAGGCTATCCTAGCGCTTTGGGATCCTCTACTATACACCATGGAGTTCTTACAATAAACGCTAGAGGCTCAGCTGGCGCTAGTGTCTACGGGACTTCCGGTTGCCAATCAGAAGCAGACAGCATGCAGTCTACTTTTCCAGTCTTCCTGTGTATTCCTATAGGAAAACGCGCGTGAATTTTGTCCCTTCGCCGGAAAATAACATGAATAACTTTTGTTATTTCGATTGTACCGGATAGTATGTACCTTTATTAATATTGTGAATGTGTAATGGCTTTAGTTACAGCATTTTTTTCTTTACCGCTGAACGATGTTAAACTTCGCTATATTTCAAGCCCAAACCCCTGTTCCATCGTAGGTATGAAGAAACAAGCGACGATTCTAAGCAAAATAACGATCGAAAGGAACGTAGAGTATGTTCTAAAGTTCGCCAGTATTTTGTTGGTGCTTATATATTGCTAACATGCCCATCCTGTCACTATATGAAAATGACCCCGTCGTGTATATTTACGAGTGGTTAAAAAAACACATTCGAAACGTAAAGAATAAAGTACGTGAGCTACGAAAGTTGTGTTTTCTTATTATTTCCTATGTCGGGCAGTTTTTATCGGGCACCTGTTCTCTGGCTTCTCTCTATTTGCAAATATTTGGAGCGCGCGGGAGATGATTTGAACCCAGAACAAGCATCTTCGCACATATTCACGAACAGAAAGAATAAAGCAGTACTTATTTATTGAAAATCAAACTATATTACGTGACTCAATTTATTTTGATCGTCTGCAAGCACAAGGAGTTACTTATCCAGTGTTACTGCGTAGCTCTTGCCGTCTCTCTCGGTTTCCACATGTCCTTCGTTCGTTCGGCACGTATATATCCCCGATACTGGAAAGCGCCGACGCCGTGTTCGCGCCAACAGTGTCCGACAGTGCACATAAATACACATACGAAGCCGTTTTAGCACCGTCTATAATGCAATTAATTTGAAAGAAAAACGCCGTAACTGACCAATTATTTCATCTGCGTGACTGGGAAATGTTCCATTGTACCTAGTTCGTACGAATTATTCGTGATATTTGCTCTTATAATCGAACGCAGAGAGGAAATTCACTCGCTTGTTTTCCAATTTCCGACTGCTTGCTGTCTGCTTCAATTTGAAACAGCACACTAGCGCCAGTTGAACCTCTAGCGTACATTATAATAACTCTATGCTATACACACATGTTCACAGATTACGCATACTACAAGCATCAGTTGAACATACATTTGAGGACATACACACATGGCACATACAAACGTCAATACAACGGCACACCAGACCGAACACTACATTCGACCTCTGCGTTTCCGTCTTTTATACTGGTCGTTTTGAACGAACGAAACTTTTCGGTGACTCCCTAAGCAATAAAAAATATTCCCAGCATGTTGATTTTTTCCCAGCAATGTAATACACCTGAGAGTATTTCGAATGGCTCAGGGGATCAATTTCTTATTAAAAAGTAAGCGCTCGACCATGCCGTAATTATTTGAAAGCCAATAAATCAAGCCGCTCCAATGCGGCTCAAAGCCTTGAGTTTGTTTCCCCGCACGGCACGTCGTAGCGTGTATTTCTATTGTAGTGTTTGTTTTTCTATATGCGCTGTTCGTGCACGGCATCAATTGCCGTCTTGAATTAATCTCTGTAGAGCGGATATTCGCTCAGCTGGAAGTGATGCTTAACGGGCAGAGAAATCGCTTTTCGATCAACTTGAATGCAGTCAAAGCCGCGACTTTCGGAAGGTGTTAAGTGTACGGAGCTACACCGTGGCGAGCTCGAAAACCTTTAGCGCTCATCTCAGCGCGCCACTTGGAAAGCAGTTTCTCCAGGAACTGTAGTATATTTAACCAGCAAAATAAAGGGTAGCTTCTTTTTTTCGATTTTACCTATTTTTTAATGCTGAAATTCCACACTGTAAATATACGTGCTATCCGTCATAATTTCGTACTTTTCAGTCCTTTCCACAGAGCGCAATTGCTTTCAGGGAGGAAACAACGGACAGTCACATTGGCCACAGTACGATACGAGCTTACTGTTCAGACAAGCGTTCCAACATGACTATTCGCACGTCGACCGATGGCACCTAATCACGCAAGTGGTCTTAAACTCTTAAATGTAAAGCGGAATGTCAACCTGCGAAACCCCGCCTCCTCCGATCACGGCGCGACCAGCGGCATCAATACCCAACAGTTTACGTCATCTCATATTGTTGTTACACCACTGATACGCGAACACACGGTCACATCGGCGATAATTCCAGTCTTCTGTTCACGACGCACAACACTGCCATCACGATGTGTCCGCTATGTTGCTGACACGCAGAAATACAAAGCCACGTTGATCGCCAATTGGCACTCGGCATCGGAAAACAGAACCTAACTCAGAACGGAAGGCACCAAGGCAGCCGGCAGCAAAACCTGCGATTTCCATAACGTCGAAAACATCGACACAGTTCCGCGTGGTTCCGCTACTCTAGAGAGGCTAGAAGGGTTCTCCTAGTGTCGGGAACGGCCGGCGCTCCCAGCGAGCGAAGTGAAATGTTTTCGGATCCGCCCAACAGGCGGCGCTACAGCCGTCTGGCGCGCTAGCAATTCGGTGCGCAGCCAGGCCGCCAGGCACGATAGCAAGGGGGATCGAATAGTGTCGGTCTTTTTTTTGCTGTGGTTGTGCGCTTGTGAACATTCTTGTGCTGCGTTGTCTGAACAAGGAGTTGCAACCATGCCTGCCCGCAAGGGTAGGACTTGCTTTGTGCCGTTCTGCAAGGGCGGCTACAAATCGTCAACGGAAAAGGTGTCCTTGTTCCGAGCTCCTTCCGATCCTGTTCGCTTACAAGAATGGGCCAGAAATATCAAGCGAGATGACAAGGCGCTTGACAGCACGTGCGTGGTGTGTTCCCGTCATTTTGACGAACGCTACGTACAGAGGACGTTCAAACACATGGTCAACGGAGAGAGCGTGGAGTTCGAACGCGAGCGGCCTTCGCTTACTGATGACGCTGTGCCGACGGTGTTCCCAGATGCTCCTGCATACTTGACGAAGCCTGCTCCAAAGAAAAGAAAGGTGAGAGACCTTGCCAACAACTATGTCCCACGACCCAAGCGGAAGGCATTAGGTGAAAGCACGCCTGACTTGGAACTTGCCGAAAGGATCGACCTGCCCAAAGCCCCGGAGCCCTCGCCGCACCCGTTCAGCGATGTCACACCGCCGTCAGTTTTTTGTACAAAGATTGTGCTGACAAATGACCCTGGGGCGCTTTGTTTCGGATGGCACGTTCGATTAGAAACCGGGGACGTGCTTGTTGTCAAACACGTCACGTTCACTGAGTGTTCTGAACCGGTGACAGCAGAACGAGCGGAAACATCACTGTGCCGCATATACTGCCGCAACATCAAGGTTGATGAATTTCTTGTGGCCAACGAAAGTGACGCCCTCGCGGCTTTAAAGAAGGTTGACGCCCTGTTGCTCTGCCCTGGATGTGATGTCGAGCCACTGAAGTCCGGCCAGTGCACGAAGTTTGGTACAGCGTACTATGCGCACACGTGCTGCGTCACAACAGCTGAAGGAAAGCAGTGCTTGCGTTGTAAGTACACGAGGAAGCTGATAGCAAACCAGATGCGCCGGCAGAAGCAACAGCCCAAACCAAAGTTCAGGCAGCGAGCTGCAAGGAAGTCTGTCCAGCT
>JAZHYW010032237.1:0-83391 GCA_037355805.1 Ixodes ricinus | reverse complement strand
TTTTTTTTATACAGCGTGTTGAAGTTGAACGAAAAGTGAAAACCCTCTCTGTTTCATAATTTATTTCTCAGTACTCGTACATAAAAAAAACACAAACTTTGCTTAATTTGGAAGGTAATGAAGGGTTCTACACGTGGTAATATTTTAAAAGCGATACTAAACATAGTTGACTCAAAATAAAATCCCTAATTAAGGTCACAGTTGTTTGCGAAAGCATGTCTGGGGATTTTTACAAAAATTTGAGCGACGAATAATAAATAGCAGTTATAACGTAGGCTTACCCACATGACTATATATCACACTAAAAAATATAGACGTTGTCTTTTGAATACTTTGAGATTGAGAGTGATTCAAACACGCCACGCGCGACAATCTTCAAAACCTCGTAGTTCTTTCCCGCTTCTTTGAGATTTTTTTCTCGAGGAACTAATTATGTCAGGACATTGGAATAAAAAGGATTGTTCTTCTCGGAAAATTCTACACAAAATATACAAATTTGAAGCCAAATAAGAAATACAACTGCCACTCGTTGCCTGAATCCAAATGAAACCGCCCATATAAATAAAAAAGGCTGTTGAGGAGGCTGGTCGAATCACATTTGTGTTCAGGCTAGTAGAAGACTATAAATCAGTGCTGCGTCAGCGGCGCTAACGATGGAGGATGACAGCTGGTTTAATTCAGTGGTGGCACGAGGCACGAAGGATTCGTTAACTGCATCAGTTTCACCGGAGATTCATTTATCTGAATAAAAAAAGTTTCAGACGAAATGATATTCTATTGGGGAGATTGGGGAAATGGGGAGAGAGAGAGAGAAAGTGGAGGGCGCTTTTTAGCTCATTTTAGGAAGGCAAAGACAAAATAGTTTTCTCCGGTCTCGAAGGGGTGGAAGTCCAAGTTGACTTATTAGAAAAGGAATACTTTACTTCGTCTCACCTTTATATGGACTATTGTTAGCCGCGCATGCTAAAAGCGCGAGCTAGTTGTTTTGGATGAAGCCATGGCGGCCGCACGAGCGCTCGTGCAGCGAGTGTTCCTAAAGCCCCTTCATGTTCCAAAAGTAGCGCAAGGTGCGTCGATGCACGAGGCACGTGCAACGTGCAGCCCTTGGGAAGATCAATGGCGGCACAGTGCAGCACTGAGCTATACTCTGTTTCATACTTAATATGCAACGCTGTCAAAGCTACAGGCGCGAGCGCGTGGCTTTGTCTATGGTTTCGTTCGCGCGAGCACGCGTGCAAATGACCTACGAGATCAAGCCTCATGCTCGCGCCAGTAGCCCTGACAGCGTTGTACGCTAAGTGTGAAACAGAGTATAGGTGGTATTCACTGGACGCCATATTTGAGGTGACTGCCCACAGCGCATGCTCGGGATGAGTTCTCATTTATGGTCTACCAAAGAAGACAATCTTGTTGGTGTGCAATGCGCGTGTTGTAATCGTTGTAGAAGCTTGCCGTCAGCACGTGCTCAGCAGCAGCGAGCTCAACTATGGCCGCCAATGAATACCACCTTACGCGCGGCACGTGGCTCGAGCATTTGTAAAACAATGAATGGCGCCACTTTTCCAAGGATAGAGGGGCTCGCACCCATTGTGGGCGAACGCGTGCCTGTTCGTAAAGAGCCTGGTAGTGTACACTTGGCAACCTTAACTCTCGTCAGGTGTGTACAAGAGCCACTCGACCGATGCGCTGGGAGGTCACGCCATCCGCATCCTGGGCTGGGGAGTGGAGAACGACGTCCCCTACTGGCTGGTGGCCAACTCCTGGAACACTGAGTGGGGCGACAAAGGTGGGCACCGCATGCAGTGATGGCTTCGCGACGTTCCTTTTTCCCCTTCAATGTATACGGCGCGATGTTTATATTGTCTTACTGTACAAGTGATCGGTTCGCATAAATATTGAGGCATGCCTCGGTCATGTCCGAATATAGACGATTGCAAACGAGGCGTCTGGCCACCGCCATATGTTCCCGCTCGTGTGAGCAAGCACGCGTAATTTCAAGCTTGCCAGGCTACGTACAGTGCAGTCCAAACTTAACACCGCCACTGGGTTCCCAAACTATGAGCTCGTGTCGGCCACTTACTGTTAAATTTGTCCCCAAAACGTTCGGGATGCCTTCTCAGGATGGGATAGAAATCGGGATCCCAAACTTTTTTCAGATAGTTCAGTTGGCCGCCGCAGGGACCGTCAGAAACGGCAAATGCCGTGGCGGCGTTAAGTTTAATTGAGACGCACTGTACACGCGTATGGAGCGCAGGTCGGAGCTCCCCGTCGGACCCGGTTCAGCCCTGCCCGCGGGCCGGGCCGGGCCAGACCGGGCCGGGCTTATGGATTGGCTTGGCCCATGCAGAGCTTTAGTGGTCATATATGAGCGCAAGGCTATCCGAGTGCCCGCATTTCCCAGTTGAATAAATACTGTCCCTTTCTAATGTAAACAGTTTTTGTCGAACAAGAAAACGAGATTTCTGTAGAATTTTATTTTGATGAAACGTTACTGCAAAGAAACAGAATCGGCAGTTAATCTTTAATTCAATTTTTTTTTTGGTAGAAGATAAAATTCGCAGGTTTGAGAAACTGATTTTTTGCGCTTTGCTTAATAGACAGCGCAACAAAATAAATCACCGGCACTTTTCAATTGTGTTTTTATGTGTAATATTTATTGTTAAAGTGTTCACGTGGTTTCTTTATTTTCTTATTTGACAAACTAGGAGTCCAAAATAATAACTTGGAAGTGAGTGGAACCGCGCAATGAAAAGCAAGAAATATAAAAAAATAACAGCACCAAACAAAGCGCAACGCAGAATCACCGGTACACATAAAATACAAACGATATAAAAAGGCATATACACTAGTCATGCGGCATACAATAGTAATGCAGCGATAGTGACAAGATGATAATGTGCGCAACGTAACAATTCTATCATCCGGTTCGCTTCATCTTACTTAAATTATTTCTTTAATTTATATTTCCTCCTTTTTTTTCCCTCCGCACAAAGTAGCGAACCAGCGCCATATTTAAACAGTTACTAAGTTAGTTTTTTTATTTTTCTGTTTAACTCTTATTTCTTTTTTACATAAACCATTGCGAAACTGGAGGAAGTAAAATTTAATATGATTTCTCAAATTTAAAGCATTTATAGCCACAGAGAGTTTAACAGAGGCAATTTGCGTTCAGTGCATAGTAGTTGCTGGGAAGTGAACGAGACTGCGACACCAGCTGATAAAAGCGCCGAAGAACGAATCCGGAAGTCAAAATTACGGAGGTGAAAAGCTCCGCCCCGCACATTGCTGTTGCGGTCAGTTGTCTACCACTGCCGTGTATACGGTTAACGTTTCAACAATTGACGTTCATTAAGGTGGCTGAGGTCCTGTCAGAAGACAAGCATGTCTTCTTTTACACGAGCCCCCCAGACTTTTTCGTGTGAAATAAAAATACAATACAATACAATACAAATTTGGGGGCTTGTTTCTTGGTCTATTCCTGTTCAAGGGAGCAGTATCACATCAGACACACCAATCACTTGTTGAAAAAGACACGAAAAGGAATTTTAAAACGAATTAAACAATTAGCAGAGAGCACCTGGTGGATTTCGCTAACGCCTCGTTTGTAATGCCCGTCTATGAACCTAAAACAGGTAGTGACGATAACTGTCTTGCCTTCGGCCACCACGAGAGGAGAGGGAAGATGGAACTGCCCTCTCCCCGAGACTCTCTTGGTGTGTCCCAGACGTCGCTATTGTCCCTCATACAAGATTATAGAAGATTAACCCATCACAATAAACTCGTACAAAAGCAGATTTAGGGTTAGTTGCGGTGGCCCGATCGCTGGCGTGCTTCGGCCGCTTCGGTGACTGGAACGGCTAGGCCATCCTCTCGACGTCAGCCTCGCCGCAGCTTTGCTCGTCCCGAGACAATCTACGTCACGATTGCGGCAGATGTCACGTGCTCTCCGCTGGCTGCTCTCCGAGCGCTTGCCAGAGTGGGCCGTTTATAAGAAAAATACAGCCATCAGGCTCAAAATACAAACGTGCTGTTGTCATTTATGGATATTGTGGATCACAATCAGCTTATTTCTGAACACGACGGGTATATTTCAAATTTCGGTAAAGTATCCCTTTAATACCTCTTTCCTTTAACTCTTTCTTTTTATTTTTTCCAGGATATTTCAAGATCCTACGTGGTTCCAATGAGTGCGGAATTGAAGAGGATATTGTCGCCGGCATCCCTAAGTGGTAGCGTCGTGCTCAGACTCGACAGCCAATAAACCGAATATGTGTCTCGGTCATTTTGCGTTTTGCAGTGAGGGGATGGCGTTTACATTTTTATAGTTTTACACAGACTTGTACACGCAACTAAAAAATAAAGAAAGTAAGGAATTAAATTTAGAATTACCCAAGGCTAAGTTGTAACTAATTACTGTTACAATTACTGTTCCGTAAAAGTAAGTGACCGGTACTTCAAAACGTGATCCGTTACCTTCGCGGCGTTACTTAAAACTTCACGTACTAGGGTAAACAAACAAAAAATGAAAGCCGTTTACAACTCCCTGTAACGCCGAATTAGAGCGCAGCTCTTGAGGAAGAGGAGAGAAGGGTACTGAGGGTCACGTGTTCTCGGGGGGGGTCACGTGACCTGGGGAGGGGTCACATGACTTCGGGGGTCACGTCACCTCGGGGCGGGGGTCACGTGATCTGGTGGAGGGGTCACGTGACCTGGGGGTCACGTGACCTCGGGGGGGGGGTCACGTGACCTCACGGTTACGCCGACGGCGACGCCGGCGCCGCTCCGGCCGGAAACGGGCGCCTCAGGCTTTACCGCAGCTCAGTGTTTTTTTATCTGGATGTTAGGAGTGGCAACGGCAGCGCAGCGTTCCTCCACTGCGACAGCCAACGACAGTTAAGTCGGGAATAAACTATTTAGCACTGTGTAGCTAAAAAAATTAAAGGCTAACGTCAGCTAGCTATTTCTTCTTTCTTCTTATTAGTTGGTTTAAGGAGACTATAAAACAACGCAACCTATGAATCGACAAAATAGGCATTCTACCGACGACGTGCCCTATTATTGTAAAAAGAACATTACAATTTTTTTCTAGGTTATAAAAAGCCGCCGAGCGAGAAGCGTGATCGGGATGTGGACAACCTGGAGCATTAAGAATAATAGATGAAAAATAGCACAAAATAATAAAAAAAAGATTCCTTTTCCCAAAAGAGAAAGAACACGCGAGCACAGATCGGCTAACAAACTCACGTGCACTTCGACAATTTTTTTTTTTTTTAGATCTTAGAAGTAGACATTTTGACCTCGAGAGCTTGTCTAATACTTTTTGCGCTGATAGGCAGTTTTTTTATATCAGTGTTTTTACCAAAGTTTTTCTTGGGGGTGCTCAAAAAAATTTTTTTTTGTGAATGAAAACGAAAATGTAACAGACTACAATCATTTCCTCACCTAAATAAGTAAGGAAATTACTTTACAATTTGTAAAATATGTAAATATTCCCTTACAAAATTACTGATAAATGTAACGGACTACAGTTCGTTTCAGCATATGTCCAGAAAGCAGCCGACGCTACGAGCTAATGGGACCAATCAGACAACCTAAAAAGTGCAAGTCACTGAGTCTTTTCTGTTTATGATTGGTTTAGCGATGATAAAAGGCGCACACAATTGCGAAGAACACAATGATGGGCCGTTTTTGACGGTTTCTGATTGGTCCGATCAGCTCGTAGCGTCGGCTGCGTTTGGACTTAAGCTGAAACGAAGTATAGAAGTAATTTCGTTACTTGTAACGGATTACATACAAGTGTGGTTTTATATGCTTTTTTTCAAATTTCTACTGACAACAACGAGGACAATTAAATGTTCCACATCACGCGAGTTAAGCCCCGAAGCAGGTCTGCATGGGAAAGACTGTAAATGCTGCATGGTTCCCAGAAGGGACACTTTTCAAATGCCGGAGACATCTAGTGGCAGTCTCAAAAACTCCAGTGTTTTTGGTCTAATGGCGTTGACAGGAGAACGATATCGCCTCAATTTGAGTCTTCGTGAATTGAAGGCGACGTGCTACAAGGACCAACTTGTTATAATCAACTTCCCGGCTTTCTGCTCTACCCTTTCGAAGACGTTCGTTTGCTTTTGCTAGTGTAAAGCGCCGTTCACATATATGCGACCGAGTATGACCATGAGAGACCAGACCGGTGTTGACCTCTTGCGACGTCTTAGGACCGGATGCACTGCAGCGGAGCTGGTCCTAAGACGTCGCAAGAGGCTTAAAAATTGGTCTGGTCTCTCTCGGTCTTACTCGGTCGCAAGAGTGTGAACGGGCCTTAAGACGCTGCGTAATGGCGCCATTAGAGTTTCCGCTTTGGATATTGACAGGGCTAGGGTGCCCTCGTGTGCAGTTTGCTTACGGTGATGACATCTAACCATTTTGTTCCAAACGCTTCTTTTTTGTTTTGTTTTGGAGCACACGAAAGAGCGTCCCCCACTACGCGCTCTTGATGTTTAAGGCCCGTTCCCACTCTTGCGACCGAGTTCGACCGAGAGAAACCAAACCGGTTTTTAAGCCTCTTGCGATCTCTTAGGACCAGCTCCGCCGGCAGCGCATCCGGTCCTAAGAAGTCGCAAAAGGATTAAAAACCGGTCTGGTCTCGCTCCGTCGAACTCGGTCGCAAGTGTGTGAACGGGCCTTTACTGTGCTAAGGTGGCATTTTGTTCTTGGCGTTTTTTTTTGTCGTTTATTTCTCAGCGCGTGCTGTCGGCATCGGGTTCTACAACGGATGTGATCACCATAAAGGCGCACATTTCTGTCGTGCGCAGCAAGCAAAACAATAAGAAAAACAAAATCACCGGGAAAGGTTTTGGGAGAAAGAAGAAGCTACCGACGAGTTCGGACGCGTTTTCTTGAGCTCCCGCTATTAGGGCTAGTACCTAATACCGATGACCTCGAATACCCCACCAACTTCCAGCTTCTCACCCGCCGCGGCCTTATCCGTGGACGGGAAGCTTGAGGAGATGGACAAGCGCCCAGCAAGCCAGGCAAGCCCTGCCGCCGCCGCGACGAACCAGCTTCCCACTTCGCTGATCGCACCCGCAAAACGCACCGCGGAGGAGGAACCTTTTCTTGGTGAATCTTCCACAACTACCAATAACGTAGATTCGGCGGAAATCGCGGTGAAGGCTCTATTTGCGGCGATTCCGAGAGAACGCCTCATTGACATTTTTAAGAACTTTCTCAAATTAAGGTCCAAGCAAACCCAGCAAGGGCAAGAAGAAAAAATCGGACAAGACAAACCCGCCGACGACGAATTTATTGCCGAACTCAACAAGCGTTGCTGAGTCCGAAGCAACAACGCCAGCCCAAGAAACGCCGAGCACAGCGGCAAGTCGGCGCCAAGACGCCGATGCAACTGCGCTGATGACATTTACAGCTGGCTGTGCGCAAGATGGCGCGGCCGCAACCAAGTGGCAAGGTCCATTGCCATCAGACAACGAAAAATGGACACCAGTCACCTACAAGAAAAGAAAGCGGGTACGAGTATCCCTCACTCTAAGCCCACGGAACGGTATACGGCCCCGACAGCGCCTGTTCGAGTACAAGGTTCGCCCTACAAACTCCTCAAGTCTCGATGCTGCGCACTACAGCATCGTTCTCGGTGCACCTCATCGAGCAAGCCAACACCATTTCGGTCCGTACGGACACGGAGGAGCTGCCAAAACACTAAGTGAGATTGCAGAAATTAAAGTGCAGGGACGCGAAGCACTTCCCGTACAAGTCTTCCGCAGGTTTGGCACTTCCTACACCAAAGGTATCATCTATGATATCTACCCTAAAGAGCAGGACCCGCGGGACGAAGTCCTCAACCGCGAACTCGAATTGGAGAAGATCGACATCGTGGCCGCCCGTCGGCTAGGCAAGTCGAATACGGCTGTCATCAGGTTCGACGGAGAGAGACTACCGAGGTCGATCTTCTACGGCAAGCGCTACATGAGGGTATTCCCACACAAGCCAAAGGCTGTTACGTGCCATAACTGCCACAGGCTGGGCCACAAACCTGACATCTGTCCGAATCAGGCGGTGTGTCCGATTTGTGGAGCTTCTCACCCTAGCCGACACTGACACCGCCAAGGAACCAGGATGTCCGGACTCTACTTCCTACTGCCAGGGGTGCAAGAAGAAAGGCCACCTGGGTACCGATCGCAAATGCCCAACGTGGTCGGCAACGAACAAACGGATGCGGGAGGACATCCAAAAATTGAAAAGCAACACCGACTCCAACAGCCGTTGGAGAACCCAGAAAAGAGTAAAAAAAAACTACGACAACACAACGCGGCACTTTATGGGCTGACAAGGTGAAGCAGAACATCAATGCACCCCCACCCGCCCTCACTGGAGGGTCAGAAACACAAGAGCTTCGCAACATGTGCAGCTACCTCAAAGCTGAACTCGACGGGCTTAAAGCCACAGTCCAGACCCAACAAGAGGAAATCAAGCCGTACAGGGAAACTGCTAACCGGCAGAAGGCGCTAGCAGCCCGAATCCTCAACGAAAAATTATCAGAGTTCTCCAGTGCAACTGTCAGGGGCTCCGCAAACGGGCAGCGGAACTCCGAGTACGCCTTCTGGATAAGCCTGACGAACGCCCTGACATACTGTTACTTCAGGAAACGAACACCACAGCCGTCGATCTTTATGGATACCTGGTTTACTCCAGTCCCTCCACAACCACCAGACGCCCTGGAGAAACGACTTCTCCTCCAGAGAAGGCTCTTGTCTACGTGAGGGACGACTGGCCTCAGCACCAAGTCGACCTGATCACCCCGTACTCCAACGACGGGCAGGAAATTGTGGCGGTGCGGATCCAAGTCCAGCAGCACCACATCGTCGTAGCATCCATCTACTACAGACCGCTCAAGTCCGCGACACAGCAAAGAACCAACCTATGGATCTCCCATATTCACGATCTCTACTCCAAAGAACAAAAGCTCTACGGAGGAGACTTTAATCTCCACCACCCTATGTGGGGATACAACCATGAACCTCCGGCAGCGAAAGACTTAGTGGGCGAGATGCATACCTTCCGCCTAAACCTGGTCAACAAGAAAGGAGTCAAAACAAGACTAGGAGGTTCCGGGCAGTCGGATACCACACCCGACCTCACTTGGACCACGAACCCATACATTCAACACCACAAATGGAAATGCCTACCGGATACGTGGGGTAGCGACCACTTCTCCATCCGCTTCGAATTCTCGCCGACAAGACGGGTAAAGGACAAGGTTAAAAAAAGCACAGCCAACATCGCACACTGGGACAAATTTAGGGAAGCCCTTAACAACGAGGAACTCGAAGACGCTGACTTTGAATCGCGCCTCAACAACGCCCTGAGTACTGCAACCATCAAAAAGGACATCGATGAAGATACTCCAACACCCGATATCCACCTTCTCAAGCTGTGGGTCAAGCGACTGCAAAAGATACAAAAGTACCGTAAAGGGCCCAAGAGCACCGAAGCCAGATGCAACATCACCAGGGCTACGGTGGAAGCGAGGGTCTACGCACAAAAACTCGACGAACACCGTTGGCTCGACTACAGCACATCGCTCTCCGAGAAAACGTCGATATCGAAACTGTGGGCCACGAATCGCGCGCTTCTTGGAAAGAAGAAATGCAAAGGGGCAACACTCTGAGAAACGACTTGCCGGAACGGCAGGGGACCACTTTTTCCCCAGCCTGACTTGACGAATTGTCCTTCGCCGTACCACCACGAAGTCCTGGCTCCGGATTACGGCATGGACCGGCCCTTCACGCGGGGCGAGCTCGAAAGCGCTCTTCAACGCGGAAAAACCCACACAGCCCCCGGACCCGACAAGATCCCCATGACAATGCTGAGAAACCTCCCAGATGTCACCAAATCCGAGCTTCTAGAGCGGATTAATGAGATCTGGGAGACTGGCAAGCTTCCCAAAGCTGGAAACACTCCCTCGTCATCCCGATCCCCAAGCCGGGCAAGGACAAAGGTACCATCACAAACTACAGACCGATCACCCTTACGTCTTGTACCTGCCAGATAATGGAGCGCATGGTACTTTCAAGAATAGAATGGCTTCTCGAATCCAACAACTCTTCCCACCCGGCCCAGACGGGGTTTCGACACGGCGTAGGCACCCAAGAAAGCCTGCCTCTGATATCGGCGGATATTATCCGCAACATCAACCCTGACCGCTCCACGATCAGAACAATCATCACAGTTGACGTCAAAAAGGCTTTTGATTCTGTTCCACACTCAACGATCATAGAAGAATCTCAGTGCCTTGGCATCACTGGGAGATCCTTAAACTTTATCAAGACTTTCCTCGAAGGCAGAACTTTTTCGGTTCGCTGCGGAGCCAACTACAATGAACCCAAGGCTAACCTCGAAGGTGTCCCGCAAGGCTCTGTCATTTCACCGATGCTTTTCAACATCGTGATGGCGGCCCTACCCAGCGAACTCGAAAAAAATAACAAGCAAGGGTTTAAGGTGTACGCCGACGACGCATCGATCTGGACCAAGAGCGAAGACATCGAGAGGCAACAAGCCACACTCCAAGCCGGCCTAGACATGATTGAAGCCCACTTTAACAAGGTAGGCCTCCAAGCCTCCCCAGACAAGACAAACTATGTCACCATAGCACCCAAACGACAACGAGTAATGAAGATTGGCGACCAGCTCCATCTCGTGCTTGCAGGAAAGCGAATCCAGCCCTCTACGTCTGTCAAGATCCTGGGAATTACCGTGGGGGAGACAGGCAAAGGGGACATATGGTTCAAGACACGCTGAAGTACTGCAACTCTGCCCTCAACGCCATCAGAAGAATCTGTAACGCCAAGGGCGGTGCAACGGACGAGATCGCCAGGAGGATGGTAAAGGCCATGGTAGCCTCCCGAGACTGCTACGGAGCCCGACACTACCTGGGCTCACCAAGGCACAGTGGCGAAAACTGAGTCCCTGAACAACCAAGCTAGTGAGGATCATCACGGGCCTCCTCGGTTCACCCCGCTCGGGAAACTAAAGGAGCACGCACAGATCAACTCACTTCATGACACCGTCGTCGCTCGCACGGTTGCACACGGCGAACGTCTTAAGCACTCTAAGCAAGGACGGGAAATCCTGAAGCTTCAATGGCGCGCAACAGAAGGCCTCCTCGACCTTCCCGAACACCTCCCTCCTTGGGAGGATCCCATGAACATTTCCGAAAACAAGCCGACTGCTCGAAAAGGCGACTCCCAACCGCAAGCACGAATCGCAAAAGCGCACTCCAGAATGGTTGAGACATGGACCAACCCCACTCACATCACGGCCGCATATACCGACACCACCGCAGGAGACTGCCCGGTTCCGCTGAAGACCGCGCGGCTGTCTACTTTCCAGCTCTTGGGCTCTTCGGCCGCGAACGCACTTCCAATGCACACCTCCATCCAAAGGGGCGAACTTGCGGCGATTCACCTCGCCCTCGAAACAGTCCTCAAGTCACAACACCCGCTACGTCGCGAACTACGAGTGTTCTCGGACTCGCAGGAAGCCATTAAAGAATGCCGGAAAGCAAGAAGCCCGAGCCGCATAGTTCGGGAAATCAAGAAGCTTGCCTCCCGACTCCTACAGAAAGGAACGACCACCGAAATCTCCTGGGTCCCTGCAGCATGCAGGCATCGAGGGCAATGAAGAGGCTCATCAGCTCGCTCGCGCGTCCCTTTTCTTTCTCCGCGAAGCTGCTGACGTCCCTCCACATATACACGACCATGGCTATGCCCCCGCCTGTGATCAGGACACGGCTGGTTAAACAGATCAAGGATACGACCCGGATGAAGAACGGGCTCAAATTAAAGAGCGCTACCGGACCACACTGTGGGAGAAACTTCCTCCGCACGCAGATCCCCTTCCCCCAGGGTTTCGGCAGACGAGCCAGCGTTCTCCTCTCGAAAATACGCACGGACACCACCTGCACGCCCGCCCGCATCGCATCATGGAGCAAAGGAACCACTCACCACATCTTATGGGAGTGCCCCAAATCAAGAGAAGCCAGGACAAAGCACCGACCCCCAGACATTAGCTCCCTGGAGGGATGATCCCACCAGCCTGGATCCCAAGACAACCAATAGAGTAATCTGAACGGCCTCCTAGATTTTATCTATGAGGCCAAGTTGGACATCTTCATGTAATCCCTTCCCTTTTAGTTCGTGCCAGCGTCCAGCCCGCGTAGTTACCGACGCCCTCCTCTTCTTCCCTCCCCAGATTATGGCCAATAAACGCATTATGAACTGAACTGAAAGGTTTTGTCGTCACAAACGATGCAAGAGGCAGCTTCGCGAAGAGCTATCGCGCGAGTCAGGGTTGTTCCAGTGTTCTGGTTGTTTCTGTCGTTTTTGGGTGTTGTAGAACGCAACAGTTTGCAATGTGTGAACCAGCCTTAATTAAACAGGAGGACGTTGAGGACAGCGACATTAGATCAAAGTCAGTTTGACAAGCTTCTTAGAATGCTTGGCGCGTCTTTTTCTGGCGCGTCTGCTCCGTGGTGCTCGCTACGCCACCAGCCCGCCGTATGGACAGAAGCAGCGAAACCGGTAGAACGTTGGATGCACATTAGAGAGTTTTAGCATACCGTTCCGATACCTCCGATACGCCCGATAACGATACGATGTACGCGCGAAGGCGGCGGCGGACTATCGGGTATTGTAGTATCACCGGAACGACCTACCAAAAAATGAAAGCCATTTACAACTCCCTGTAACGCCGAATTAGAGCGCAGCTCTTGAGGCTCCGGGGGGGGGGGGTTCACATAGCAGGGGGTCACGTGACCTGGGGGGTCACGTGACTTCGAGGGGGGCACATGGCCGGGGGTCACGTGACCGTGGGGGTCATGTGACCTTGCGGCTACGCCGACGCCGACACCGCTCATGCCGGAAACGGGCGCCTAAGAGCTGCGCTCTAAAACTCTCGAGGTGAAAAAGTTGTTCTATTGTGGTTTTAGATCTCAGCGCGCGTCCCCGTATTTTGCGGCGCCGGCGTCGCCGTCGGCGTAACCGGAGGAGGAGGGGAGGATACGCAGGAGGAGGAGGGAGCATACGAAGGGAGGACACGGAAGAGGAGAAGGGTGTAGAAAGAAGGTTACAGGATCACGCAGCCTTCGCTCTGCACGTAACCTACGTGGTTACGTGATCACGTAACTCGCGTGATTACGTAACCTTCTTTCTACACCCTCCTCCTCTTCCGTGCCTCCTCGTCCTCTCCTCCGTATGCTCTCCTCCTCCTCTTCCGTATGATCCCCCCCCTCCTGCGTACCCTCCCCTCCTCCTCTGGTTAAGCCGACGGCGACACCGACGTGACCACGTGAAGTTACGTGGTCACGCAACCACGTAAGGTTACTTGCAGAAACGAGGTTACGTGATCACGTGGTCTGTATTTGTACATCTATATATTTCTTTTTCAAACTCTTTAGCACGGTATATCGCAAAATCAAAATACCTCAAGAGATGCGCTCTCTTTCGCATTACAGAGATTTGTAAGCGTCTTTAATTTTTTTTTTAAGGTAAACATAAAGTTCGCCCAAAAGTTAGTGCAAAAAGTGCGTCGCTCGTAAACGGTTTTCTCTCCGCTGCCAGTGGAGGCTTTGCCGCCGGTGGTGCTAGGAACGCTATATATATGCCCGTAGCTGTTCTCGTACCGGCAACAGAGAAGAACCGTTTTCAAACGACGATCTTCCGTGGAGGCTGGAGCTTGTCAACTGATAGAGTTAATTACGGTGCCTGTACCGCGTCTCCGACTGGCGTGTTTAGCGTCCCATCCCGCCCACATAAGCACATCAAAAGTGATTCCGAAGCGGCAACAAATGACACCACAAAAGTCGAAGTGTCATACTCTCGGAATGACGCGCTCCCGGCGGTTGGTCGCAGAAGTTCCGGCAAAAAACAAAAACAACACGACCGAACGGGAGTGTCGCTGTCGTCACAGCGTCCCAACTCCTGCATGCCGAAGTTTCCGTGGACTGTCAAACTGGAGAGCGACCTGGAGCAGAACAGACGTCTGCCACATACACCACCGCTGTTGTGACGCCTCCAGGATCGCGGCCGGCGACAGCGCATGACATTGGTATGGCGTCATCAGGCAGAAATTAAAACCACTGTTTTTTGCTTTTTTTTCTGGGGGGGGGGGGGGGCAGCAGTCGGAGACGCGTTTCAACTTTCAGGTTAAAGAACGTCGATTGAGGCACCCTGGACATGGTGGCAAGACTGCCTCGTTGTAAAAGGGTCTGTTGCGTTTGAGTGTATTGACTGCGCTGCAACCGCCCGTGACTGCTTTCAACGAGAGAACCCACTGGCGCCAAGTATCGGGCAACACTGGGACACGTCATCTGTCACCTGAAGACTTAAGTGCTCAGGTGACAGACGCTTCTCTGCTAAAAGAAAAAAAGAGGCTCAGATTTAATTTTCTATGACTTTCCTCTAGCCCTTTCTGCTTCAGTTGCACTGACCTCCTCAACAACTCCGATCTGCGTGGATCTGCTATAACATTTGGCTCTCTAATTTTTGTTGTTCAGCTTATACTTTTCACCACTAAGGCCATGGTCGGATTGGTCGCATGTACTGCCAGGTTTATAGACCCTGGAACATCGCTAATGTCTGTCGATTTTAACTTAGTTTCTCATTGCGTTGTTTATTTCCTATTTTTCTTTCTTAGGGACACGGTTAATACTGTTGCTTGACTGCTGAAATTGAGTGCTCGTCATTGGTCGCGTCATATATACCACAAACGGAGAATGGATATTGGGCACCAACACGCGGGGCTTGACCATATATTGACATATTGACACGCTTGAAAACCCTAGGACGCAAAGTGACTGTGTTGTGCTGCCCCCTGCCATCTTTATAATTTCCTCATTATGAATCACGACGGTAAATCCTCTATGTGACTTTGGAAGGTCAGTGCGCCACTAGCAAGAGGAGCGATTGGAAAGGGTTCACCTGGAAAACGCAGCATTGAGCGAATGCTTACCGAAAATCACAAATAGCTTTTTTAGTTTTTTTGTTTTTTCGTAAACTGTTTGTTACAAGTTCCTTGTTTAGTTGTCCTCTGCCTTCCCGTTTTTTTTGTTCTCGTCGCCTAAGCCTCGGCCACAATGCCCATACATCGAACGAAACACAGTCCACGGACGCTGTCCGGGGCGTGTGTTTTTTCATGCGCAAACTGGGGTGATTAACCGTTTTATTGCCTTTCTACGTTCAGTCCCCACCCCTGGCCGTTTCGATCTGGATGACCATCCACGTGTACTGCACTACTGCGTGGTGCACGTTAAAGACCCCAGGCTAGCGGCTGTACTGTATTGGCCTAAATTTCTCATCTACGGCTGAGAGACAAGTCGCCCGTTGAGGCAGAGCAAGTTCAGGCTGTATAAAACATACACACATCCCAATCGCTTTTCTAAGACTCGTTCAAAATCCGCACTAAGTGCTAATTAAGACGATAAATATATTTAAAAAAAATGTAATGACATTTGGTGCCCCAGTGACTCTACAAGGGCCTACCAAGAACCGCTTCCGTATACTGTGCACATCAGCGGACGTAGCAACCAATCTTGCTCTCGGACTTTATATGGTAAGCAGACGGCAAACCTCAGAAGATAGAGTTGTCGAGGATAGCCGGGCCGTCACCGGTGACGTAAGTCGCGGACGAGCCCTAAGCCGACCGGCCTGATTGTCCTCGTCGTCAATAAGACATGACGAAGTTCATACACCCTCAACGCACAAACAGCAACACCGAGAAACAAACTAAAGCCAGTGCAAGAAAAAAAAAATAAAAAAAGACAGCGAGGACGTCCCCTGCAGAAGACATCCCGAGGAAACCAGTTGTATCGCATCTTAGAACCAATGGCCTCCCCGCCTTCCTCATTCTCAGTGGCAGGTCATTACGGCGCTGGGGGCCTCTTTGTCGGCACTATCTCGACCCACCCAGGGTCTGTTTGTTCCTGCTGTTTTGGGGGGTCGGTGCTCGGTCGTCTTTGTTCTGGGCGTCTTGGTGACATCCGATCAAGCCACGGGACGTCTGGGGGGATTGGTCTCGCTTCGGTTGTTCCATCGCGTCGAAGGCTTCCGGGCGACCGGGAGGATCGCTCGGGTGCCTCCTGACTGAACCTCAGTTGCCTCCTCCTACTCCTCCTCTCCCGCCGGGCTTTCCTGGACACTTTTCGTTTTGATTTTCTTAGCCTCCTGAGGCGTTTGTTTTGTGTAGTTCGCTGTGTGTGTGTGTTTGTTTTGCCGGGGAGCTTTGGATCCGAACGACTCGAAACTGGACCCCGTGGACTCCACTCGGAGGACGATGACGACTTACCGGGATGCTTCGGTTGTCGCCGACTCTAGAAAGTAACTTCCACCCCCCCCCCCCCCCGGAAAATCTGCTCGGTCCGGTGTCTGTCAAGAGGCGGGCAGGGCGACGTGGTCAATGGGCCCTTCTCTCGTAGTGGTGACGCGTTAATTCGTCTACACCAAAGCAGTGGCGTAGCTAGGTCATCCGGCACCGGGGCCTTTTTGCTTTCGCAGCACCCCCTCCCCTTCTCCCCCCCCCCCCTTCACTCCCCGAGATCGCAACCGACCAAACCGACCAGTAAAGCGAGAGGGTGAGGGTGCTGTGCGAGATGGCACCCCCCCCCTACGTGACTGGTACCCGGGGCCTGGCAGCCCCGGCCCCCGGTTGCTACGCCACTGCACCAAAGTCGCTGACGGCTCATGGAAATGCGTTGGCTAGTATGACCTCGCTTCTCTCTTCGCGACTTGTTCTTCGACGTTCTTATCGGACGATGCGGCAATCCCGCTGGCTGCGAGGCGATAGCGTAATGCATGGGGCCCTCGCCACGCGCCTCGTGTCTCTTAAGCTATCAATAACGCTAATCAACGACTTATGTTTGTACGGCAGTGTGTATGTTTATATCAGATCTATATCGTGATACTTCAATGATATTAGAAAATAACGCTTCAGTGGAGATAAGTAGTGTGTCCTAGAGGGCACGAGGTCGCTTCGGCGTTACCGGGAATTGAGGTATGTTACACGGTGGTGCCGGGAGTTCGTGAATACACACACAAAATTGTTTTATTTAGCAGCGTGTTACCATTGTGTTTTACGTTCGCACTGGAAAAAAGTAAAGCAGGTTTATGGCGGAAACACTTTGTCATGGACCATGGTTAATAAAACGTTGAAATGAATTTGAATAGCTGGGGAAGGGCAGGAAAAATGCCAACGACGATAAACGAAGCAGGGGGGGGGGGTCCGCCGTATTAATTTAATGCCCCAATCGATGGGAGATAAAACGAGCTTTTCAGCCTCTCTTTTCAACCTTCCTGCCCCCTTTCTTCCCTCTCTCTACTCTCTCTCTCACACACACACAATGTACTTATATATAGATATCAATATATACAATAAAATTTGAAGGAACAACAAATATGGAAGCACGCAAGTGAGAGTTCTTCGAGTAGACCAGTGGTTCAATTACAGCTTTATATACACCGGTCTCCCTACTACACTGCGTAATTATAGAGCCGTCCGAACAGTCCACATGAACGCTATACACACGTACGGAACGAGTAAGGTCGGCCCAGTGTTTGCTTTTCTCGTAGACGTAGCCCCGAACCCGGCACGCTAAGGGTCCGTGGAGACATATATCGTCCGACACGGTGTGCGAGAACACAAAGAGAGACAGTTCTGTCGCCACACTTCTGGCGCCCTTCGCGAGTGCGTTCGGTCACGCCAGCTATACAGTGTCTCCGTGGTCGTGCACGGTTACGCCGCGTTGACTTCGCCGACTTCGTGCCGGTTGATTGCCGTCGACACGATGGCGGGGGCGACGGAGAAGCTCGCTCGGACGCCGGAACGGGTGTGCCTAGATTTCAGAGTGCTTACAACCGCTCGATCGGGTCACGTGGTTTGTGGAACCCGTTTGCAATGCGGGGCGCAAGTTCGTCTGCTTTTTTCAGCGGTTCTGGTGACGTCAGAAGGCCGAGCTCTGATTGGCTCGATTGGAAAGAATAGTGGGTAGACCGCGAGGCAAGCTTCCTTGAGGTCTACCTTCTATTTCGTCCAATCAGAGCTCGGCGTTCTGACGTCACCAGAACCTCTGCAAAAGAAGCAGACGAACATGCGCTCCGTATCGGTTTGTTTCTCTCGGTCAAGGGACGCTCTAGCGTCCTCCAGACGCTAGAGCGTCCCTTGACCACAAAAGAGGTGCCGCCGCCAGAGTCCGCGAGACGAGACCATTTCATGCTGACGTGAAGCGGCGTCCTATAGCCTCGGACCATGCACAGTCAAAGGGCCTAAACTAGCTTCTGACAGCGTCCATAAGAGCCTGTCATGGGTTCGGAAGGACGCAACAAACCGCACAACAAAAACGTGACAAAACAACAACAACAATTGATTTTAGTCGCCAGGAGCGTTGATCGAAACTTGAGAACGAAACGCCCTTTTGCTTCCGGTAAGCCGCGTCCCGCCATGTTGACGAACACCGTCCTCCACTTTCTCCATCAGTTTGCATGTCAACGCTTATGACGTCGTTTCTTTGAACTCGGTAAGTATAACTACCGGGAATGGGTCGCATAAACCCACGCTTACTTTCGACTCCCCGGCGGCATCCACCGGGGCAGTTTTGGGCCGCCGACAGGGTGACATTTCTATTGCCGGCTCGCCCTAAGTCCAAACAAAAAACCTGTAAGCATAAAAATCGAGTAGGAGCCGATTCTCTTTTATGTTAGCGCAGTCGATCGCGATGCCAAAAAACTCTAACGAGGTGGAAAACACTGCCTCTGCGCAGCGAAAGCCAGGGGGTGAAAGTTCGTGAACAACACGGCGTCCCCGACGAGATTTCGAACCGGAAGTACGTCACGCTACGAGGAGCTGCAGAAAGAGTCGATCGTCCGCAAGCGTCTCCAACGCTTTGCTCACAGCCTCTGCGGCCGCACTCCTCCTCTCCACACGGCAACTCGCGCATACGACACGAGCGCCTACATAGTACGTAGTAGGCATATCCGCCATTAAATTGCAAACGCTGTCCATGGTTTGAGTTGTCTCTCTCCTACATCTAGGCTCTCTAACCGGAACCACCGGATCGTTTTCCAAATCAACTGAACCACCAATGAACGCGTTTGTTTGAGGCCGTCTTCGACCTGTCCCGTTTGCGGAGACGAAGACTCCGCGCGAAGTGTCGTGTTCCTTTGAGAGCTCCGGTGTCATGCTCGGTCCTCCCACTTGATGTCATCGAACGTCTGTTGAGACTCATTTTCGGCTTGACTCGTCGCATAATAAAAAATTAATAGACAATAAAAAAAAAGCGATTAGAGCGCACGCGAGAATGAAACGCAGTAGTTCCTCCCATGGGATGAGTAAAGTCCCTCGTTACTGCGGTCCATATTTGACGAGCAACGACAAGCAAGATATGCGTGACGAAGTCTATTTTGTAGAGAAAACTCTTGGGAACAACGCTCAAATAAATAAAAAAAGTTTAAACAAATTAAAAAGAAAGGGGCGCCGCGCCCCCAGACAGAGGAGGATCTTCTGCCTTGCAAAATCTCGTGCCTGGTCATCGGCCTTTAAGTATGGTCTTGGCCACAGCAGTTGGAAAGTACAGCGGATTCTGTGGCAACGTTCTCGCAGGCGAAATTGAATGTGCTTGTGATTGATGACCCTTTTCGAGTGAAGAGTACGGAACACATGAGGAAATTTTTGCAAGATCATCCTGACATGAGCTTTTTGGCCTGCTCAATTGATATACAATATCTGTATTATTCGCTTCCACAAGAACAAGCTGATGGCAAGTGTTGAAGACTACGTTGACAGTCATGGTTTTGCGGCATTTCAAAATAATGCTGGGCCTAGTGTGAGAGATGTTTGGGAACTTTTATGTTTTTATATAAAGTCGACGTTTGAAATCTGGCCAGAAAAGGTATGTATTCAGTAGGACATATGCATAGTGTATGGTCCCTCAGCAACTCTGCTGAGTGATATCTATCTTGAGTTTTATGATAGCGTCATGTTCAGAAAAACTAGAAGATTCCAAGGTCACAATAATGTTTGGGCTTGTTGATGATTACCTAATGATCCTTTGATTGTAGTGAGAAAGCTTTCAGTGCCGAAGTTTCAGCTGTTCTGATTACTTTAGTGAGATCCTCGAACCGCTTATTTCGACTTTGTAAGTCGTTAGTAAAGCTGCCTGTAAAGTCGTTAGGTTTCTAGACCTCCGTCTTCACTTTCAACATGCTCATGCATGTTGGTTATACGAACCAAGAAGCGACAAACCTCTGTTCCCGTTCTCTTCGGCAAACTTTAAATTGGAAAAGAGAGGGATAGACATAACCTGTGTTTTCTGAATGCTCTAGACAAGTCATGCTCGCACCGGGTAAATATTAGTTTTAATAAACACGCACCTAGACATCGGGCTGCGGACTATCCGTCGTACTTACTAGCTGCTGTGGCCGAGACTATACTGAAGAAACGCCGTCGCAACTCCACTTTGGAGGCTCGAAGCGTGAACAACAATTTATAGGCAGATCCTCTGGTGGATGTTTTAGGAATGCCTTAGCATAACCCCGGGAATCGCCGCACACACAATAGACTAGTTCCATAAAGCCCTGCATGCAACACGGCGCGCGTTGCACTCTGGGAACTAGTTGGCCAGGGAGGAGGGTTCCATGGTTTCGGTTTCGATCGACACGTCGACAAGAGATTATACACAGAGCGTGAACTATAAACGGCCGTTATTTTATGTTTTCTGGTCCCGAGAGCGTCATTTGTGGTCTCTAAACTAACCTAAATGGCCAGACCTCGAAGCTTTAGCACAAGCCAGAGACGTATAGCTTGTCTTAACGCATGCTTGTTGTATTTTTGTACTTGAGCCTTTCAGTTAGCGTTTCGAGGTATGTGGACTAGCCAGTGCTGGGAATCTTGACGCTGCGAAGCTCGGGGATCTCGCTTGTGTACGAATCAACAAGCTGTAGACACCAGTAAGTATGCATACATCGAGCTCGCGCCTTTACATTATATGTTGTTGATCAGGAAGTTTGTTTGTTCCGTGCGTCCATAGACGAAATATAACTTTTTGCAATTACTGTTTTTCTTAATACGCCTGAGTACGCGAGGTAAAACTCGGAGGCGCCACTGAAGAGCTCCATTTGAACACACTTCTCATCTCTTATCTGTACTGCCCCGCAGCACTGCACGAATTCGTGAAGTCTTCAACGGCTTGCATTTCACTAATATTCAACATCGCGTATACGCATAAAGTTATCCTGCAATCATATAGGCACATTCGCACATACAAACCGTTTTAAGAAAGCAAAAGTCGAGCACTTTTGTGAAGAATGTCGCACCATTCGGTGGAATTAAGTGCGCCGGACGGGCATGAACCCCGGTGCGCCAAACAAACGAAATTATTCAAAGCGCATTTGACGGTTGCTAAGGGCCATATTATTTGTTATGTGTTTGCCTTCTTCCTGACTGAGTATGCCGAGGTAATTTCAGACACACCGTTCAGGCACAGATCTTGGGCGTCAGTAAAAGGTCGTCCAAACAGGCTTAGCGAGGAGTAGGGGACGCTTGTTAGGGCCTCCGTCGTAGCCAGCCGATCTCAGCGTTTGCGAAAACGTAATCTTATATCAGCATAAAATTTGAGTGTGAGATATGTGATGACACGAGGAAGACATCATAGTAACTTTTGTGCAGTAGTAAGGTCGAATTTATTGCGTTTCCTTAAAAGTGATACTCCTGTGAGGATGCGGCTTGCTTTTCGCCCAATGAAGCAACAAGAAGCGGACGTTTGGCAAACAAAATACGTGTAGGGCTCTAGGTGACCAAATTTCAGTTGTAGTTCACTGGTACTAGACGGGATTACTGACACGAGCTCAACGATGCCCTCGTGGGGTGAGGTGACTAAGCTTACTATGTTTGCATACGCACGCACAATATCCGGTGTTTCGGGAACCAAGGGAAATGCCCCGGTCTTCGTTTGTGTATCGCTCGAGAATGATTTTATTGTACATTCGTGAAAAGTCAGATAGTCGAAAACGCAAGCAGCGCGTTCGGTCGCGGCGTGATAGCATGAGATGTGATGAAGCTGCTCAGTCAAAACCGAAACTGAGTGGCCAACTAGTTCCCAGAGTGCACTGCGTGGCATTTCGCCGCGATGGGGCGCGTCGGTTTTGGAAGAAGTCTATTGCCAGAAGGAAAAAGTGGAGGGGTCCGTTTTAGGGTTTCCCAAGAGGGACCTCTTGGGAAACCCTAAAACGGACCCCTTCCCTTTTCCCTTCTGGCTTTCTCTTTTGCTTCCTCTATTATTTGCTGCCTCTTTTTGGCCTCGTTACGGGGTAAGTGTTAGCGTTTCTCAAAGGGAGACGTGCGTGGCGTTTCCCAAGGGTCATGCTAACGGGTTTATTAAGAATCCACCAAAGGATCTTCCTGTAATTTTCAACCCCTTTCCTGTACCCTGCCTGTCAGAGTACGTCGATGCCCTTGGATGCGTTCATCCATATCACTCGCGGAAAGAACCACATCCATACCATTTGTGGAAGTAACCGCATCTATTGTTTTAACCACACACACATTACAAACCAAGCATCCCTACTACGGCAGCCCAGACCGAAGAAAAACCGGCGAAGGCAGAGCGGCAACAGTGCACGCGCGCACAGAGGCGTCACAAGGGCGGGGGGGGGGGGACTGCCTTGGGTGCAGCACTTAGGGGGCGCAGCTGGGCAGTGAAAAGGGGTTGCGGCGGGATACTGCACCGGGTGCCGTTGGCAATGGTGACCCCACTGCGCCCGCATTCCACCTCGCGACGGCGTGACACCTCCTCTATAACAAAGCCGTAGTGCTGATTGAGATGACATCATCAGAAAAGGCCAACGCTGGGCCCAGATTGTAAGTGACGATTACGTCAACGTTCGGCTCAAAGTTCAATCTTGACTCGAAGCCGAACGCTGACGCGGCACTCGTTTCCAATCTGTGTCAAGCGTCGGTCTTCTCTGATGAAGCCATCTCATTCATCACTAAGGCTTTGTTATCAAGGGGTGTTGCGCGGCGCCTCCTCCTCTCTGGTTCCGCTCCAGCTGTGCGCGTGACTTCGTAGAAAACGGAAGGGCTCGTCTTGACGAAAACCCGACAGTGTCTTTCAGTTTGTCAGTTGCGGGGAGAGAGGGTGAAGGAGGGAGGAGAGGTTGACGCGTGCTGACCTCAGCGCTTCGGACTAATGGCGCTGACAAACGAAAGACACCGCCGGGTTTTTTGTCAGAACGAGCGCTCTAATGCTAATGTATTAAAAGTCACTGTTTTACCGTACCTTCACGGAATTTCGCCTACTTAAGAAAGTGAAACGTCGCGTTGGCGTTGATGTAGTCGCAACTATAGAGTCAGTAAATAAGCTATACGCTTCAGGGTAGCGGCCCTTGAGCCATCTTGCTGCTTAAAATCATTGTTGCCAGTATCTCGAGCTTACGAACTGACACGAACTTTCGAATAGTACCATTAGGCATTTAATTACGCCCGTTCTGTATTATGGAGCAAAATGGCGGCGCCAACAAGGAAATTGGGAAATGAAGTGGCAACACTTCAGTCGTTGCTCTTTTTTTAGTTGCTGCAATCAATCACAACCACGCCATTCATTCAAAAGAAGCAATACCGGAACCTAGAGGCACCGACAATTTAATAAAGAGACCAAACAATTATCTTTTGACTTCTTTCTCCTTTGCTTCAAACCTCAACCCAAAAGCTAAATAAAAAATCACGTGGTCGTGACGTGTTGGGCATCGGATGCGATGACTCCAAGCTTCCGCCGTGCTTTTTAAGCACACATGGAACTTTTCATTCGCAAGTGATAAGTGCCGTCACGGTACTCATTGGTCACGAAACACGTATCAAAATATTCGTCGACGGATTGATTGCTGGCGAGAGCATCCGTCCGAGTGACGCGGTGCTCGTGTTTAATGCGTGACCACCGCGGAGGCATCTCCAGTGAAAAGGCGGATAGCTTTCGAAGGAAGGAACGTAATATATAGTCCACTTTATTGCAAAATTTTTGAACCGAATAGCAGGCCTTTGGCTTTCTAACCTTCCTTCGGCCCACCAAACAATATGCGGTTCGTAAAATGTCAATCTAAAATCTTTTATTCCAGCTTAAAATTCATTCCATGGTGCCCCAAAACCCACCGAAGAACCGTGCTAAAAGTAAGAGTAACCGATTGAACTCTATACACTCTATATAGTTGGTACATTGTAGAGGAGACGATGGGGACGCATGCACGGGGTCAAGAAAATAAAATCATCATGTGTCGAATAAAGAAGGAGCACTGAAGCTAAAAGGATGACGTCACGCACAGTTCTTTTGCGCCAGCACGGGTTGGTCGGCAATCTCGAGGCGGCCTGGCTTGCTGTCGTTCGCTTTCCTCGAAGATCGTGAAACAGGCTCGGACCGTTTCTCGCGTCCGAAGCCTTCGTCATAGTTTCCTTTGGCCAAGAAGAGTTGCTTGTAATGTGCCCCGCAGTAGAATGTGCCACAACTGTCCGCGTAGTTCCCAAGTCTGAGAATGCAGCGACATTGGCTGCATCGGAAACAGTTCTTGTGCATCGTGAGGCCGCTGGCTTCCATGCGCTCCATCGGATACAGCCTCTTGCTGCAGATGCCGCAGATGTCTGTTTTGGGCGTACCGGAGAACCCTTTGAATCCCTTGACCTTAGGCCTCGCTTCCTTGATGGTCTCAAACGTGGCCTTGAGGTGCTTGGCAGTTCTAGTTAACGGCGGACGCTCCTTGCTCTTGCGGGTTCCCAACGAGTCCTTCTTGCCCTCCTCGATCGCTCGCTCGGCGTTCACGTTCTCGAAGACCGCACGCATCCTTTTCACTTGGTCGACCTCCACAGCGACGTCCTCGGGGACGCGGGACGAGCACTGCACGATGTCCGTGTCGCCGTGAACCTCCCGCCGCTCGACGGCCTTCTGGCATGGTGGCGTCTTAGATTCCCCGGCGGCCTGATTCTTGTCAAGGGCGTGGAATCGCCCCGTGGTAGCGCCTTGGGATCAGCATTTTCCACCTGCTCACAGAACCGCTTACGTGTAACGCTCACGATGTCGGTCAAGGTGGCGTCGGCGGACTCAGACATGTTCTGGTCCTGCTGAATCTGGAGCTCGGGTGAGGCGTCGAAGAGCTTGCTCGACCAGGGATTTCTGTGCCAGTGCGGCAACGTCTGGGCGCTTATATACATCGCTAGCACCGACGTCACGTCGGCGGCCATTGTGGTGGCTGGCTGCTGAGTTCGTATCTTCTGCATCATATGCTTCGTACCGTCGAATTTGTTCGTTTTTTCTCGGCAAGAACAAGTAGGAATGGCCACTAAGAGAATACGATGACATCATGTGCAAGTCACGTATAGCGTCTCTACTTCGTCCCACCGTAAAATGGAATACAGCCAAAGTGATTAACCGCCAGATTCAATCACGAGCCAGTTAGAAACCGTGTAGTTTTTGCTCTGCAGCGATAAGCACGTCGGAGCACTCCACCACGTGGTTTCCAATTGGCTCGTGATTGGACCTGACGGCATGTAGCTTTGGTTGCAGTTCGTTGCAGGTTGAGACAAAATCAAGTACGCTCGCGCTGGCTGGTGTGCGTGAGCACATGACAAGCGCTTATCAGTATAAGACCATGTGGAATCAAGAACGGTGCTCTGTTTAACCTTCAGTCCCAGCGCTATCAACGCTACGAGCCCAACAATCGAGTTTCTCGGAAAGCGCTAGATCACGGCATTTCTCGTGCTTTAGTTGTGTTACCGCCAATTGATCCAATCAAGCGCAAAGAATGCGACGTGACATTACGCTTTTAGTCCGCGTTTGGATTTGGACTGCAAAAGCGCGGGAAATAAGGAAAAGGAACACTCGACCTGCAACACTGGCTAACAGTGTTTCGTCTTATCAACTCAAACAAATAAACGCATATTTAGAATATGGCGACATCATGACGGGATATAGTTTTCAGAATGTCTTTTTGTGCGTGTGTGTTATCTTGAGCGCCAATAGACCGGTCTCACCAGGAGTTGCGCGACACCACCGTTGCCGCGGTGCATTATTGCACCTGTAGTTCTCCCTAGTTTTCCGGCCGCGTCAATGTGCGTCTGTTTACTCACGGTTTTCAAAGGGTGGCTTCCCCAGTTGTTTGCCAGGGTACTACAATAACAGCACCAGTCAAAAACACATCGGATTTTATGTCTTCCGGAAAAAAAAGCAAGCCCGTAAAGAGTGGCTAAAGGCCTGTCCAAACATGACACTACAAAAATGTTCGGGCGACTCAATTTTGACGATTTTCGCAGAAGTCGTGTCGCCCGACGATTTTTGCGGTCAACCCAACATCACTACTTTTCTCCTCGCCTCCTCCACTTTTCTTTGACGCCGGTACGCCACCTTCGTCTGGCTGAACTCGCCAATGACCTCGCGTACCGCCGTCGCGTCGGCTCGAAGGCCAAAGAGGTCCGGCTTCGCGTGGATTTGGGAGATTCCTGCCTCGAAGCGTGCGTTTCGCCCGCCTCGGATCTGCTTTCTTTGTCAAGATCCACTTTTGTCGTGATCTGACGAACGTACGTACAGTTCGCGCTTTCCACTTTTTCGTGCTTCCTCCTCTCCTGCCCTCCTTTCCTCCCTTTACCACCCTCTGCCACCTGTTTACCGCCCTTCCCCGAGGGGCCAACACGGAGAATGGATTAGGGGACGCCTTCGTTAATCCGGCTTAACCCGCCGAAGAAAAAACCTGCTGCGAAAATAAAAACTATATCGCTGCACACACAAAAAAAAAACAAATTTTGGCAACGATTGAATGCGTTTTGCCGGATGCGCAACGCTACGTCCGCCTTGAACAAGCATTTTTTGAAACACGGCAGGTTTAGTCAGGGTTTAGTGTAGGTTTAAAGGGGTCATGAAACGCTTTTCTAACTTTTTCCTGTTTAGCTTTCCTCCTCAACTCATAAATCGCGCATTCCACCAAACAGTTCAAGAAGACGAAAAGAGGGAGGCCTCTCTTGCTCGGAATCTGGTTTGTGTACCCGGAAAAGCCATTGTCCCCCTAGAAGATTAGCCCGTCGCTCAAAATTCAGACAAATGTTGCTTTCCCCAACCCGTTCACCCCGAAGCTGACAGTGCTGTGGAAGCTACGTGCTCGTTGGGCCAGCCACACCTGCCACATGATCACGCTCCTTCGCGCGTACCAACGCGCAAAGGATGAGGTGAGGTGATGAAAGGGGAGGCGGCTGATTGGTCCGGCAAGCGCGTAGCTTCCACCACAATGTCAGCTTAGGGGTGAAGGGATGAAGTGAGGTCCGGTTTCGTTTGACGTGCGTTTGGACCCGATGACGCGCTTTTGGGACCGCGGAGGCATCACAGTGAAAAAGCAGAGATTTTACGAAAGGGAGGAGGTATGAAATAGTCCCCTGTGTTTTCAAATTTTCGCACTGAAAGTCAGGCTTTTGACTTTCTACTTTTTTCTTTTGGCCCACTGAACGAGGTGCTATTAGTAAAATCCCAATCTAAAATGATTTATCCCAACCCAAAATTCGTTACATGGGCCCTTTAAGGCCCGTTCACACTCTTGCGACCTCTTGAAATCGGGTGCCTCTTAAAGGGATACTTCAACGAAATTTGAAATATTCCCGTCGTGTTCAAAAATAGGTTGAATATGATCCACAATATCCGTAAATGACAATCGCACGTTTGTATTTTGATCCTAGTGGCTGTATTTTTCGTTATAAACGGCCCACTCTGGCAAGCGCTCGGAGAAGGCCCAGCTTAGAGCACGTGACATTTAACGCAATCGTGACGTAGGTCGTCTCGAGACGAGCAAAGCCACGGCGAGGCTGACGTCGAGAGGATGGCCTAGTCGTTCCAGCCACCGAAGCGGCTGCTTTTGTACGAATTTCGAGTGACGGGTTAATCTTCTATAATCCTGTAGGGGGACAATAGCGATTTCTGCGACACACAAAAGCGATTCTCGGGAAGAGGGGAGTTCCTCCTTCCCCTCTTCTCTCGTCGTGGCCGGAGGCGAGACAACCTCTGTCACTAGCTGTCAAGGTTCCTAGACGAGCATTACAAACGAGGCGTTAGCGACATCCACCAGGTGCTCTTTGCTAATCCTTTAATTCGTTTTAAAATTCCTTTGGTGGATTTGCCCGGTGCCTCCAGTTATTCGCGACCAAAATCACACTGGAGGCGCTTCAGCAATGTTCTTTTTGGTCGACACACGTGCTCTGTAAAATGCCTGTCGTCTACTTTCCCAAATGATACTTGAAGAGCCAATCATAGAGACCGACGGATAACGAAACCGAAATTATGCTTAGACCTCAAAAAAATTGTAACACAAATTTGGCCTCGTCATTCCCAAATCGGTTGCCGGACAAAATTGTCCGTGCGAATTGTAAGCCAGGGTTGGTAATAGAAACATTAGATACGTACTGCAGAATTCCCTGCCATAAAAAAAAATGATTTGGTTAAAGCCAACGTTAGCTAAAGCCAAAGTAACGCAAAATAGGTGCAGAGTTTTGCGAAAAGGAGCGTACACTGAAAAAAAAAGGAAAAACAAACAAAAAGCTTTTGGTCACGGGACAAAAAAAAATTTCTGTTCACGTGATTTTTTTGGTTGCGTGACCAAACAAAAAAAAAAAAAAACGCGAGAAAGAAACCATCCCCTGCCCGGTTTTGAAGCTAGGCCACCTCGGCCAAAGGTAATGCTCATCCAAGTCGCCTTCTAAAGCCAGTAGACCGCACTGTGTCGTCCAGCTCATCAAGCAGCACGAGACCACAACCGGAACGGCTAAATCTTTTTAAGTTCTCTGACGTGCCCGCCCTCGCATTCGAGGTCGCCGTTTGACAAGCTTATCTTTCTTCCACCTGGTTGCGGAACCTCCACGGCAGCTTTGTTCCGTCCCCCACTCCCTCTCGAGAGGATAGCTCGCCCCGAGGCAAATCCCATTCCGTCGACGCTCTTTCCATCCTTCGCTGGCCCTTTCCCTCCCCGTCCCCCAGGATCAAGAGAAAAAGGTTCTTCCCTGCAGAACGTCCAGTTTGTACGGCGGCGATACATCCGAAATGCCGAAGAGATAAACCTTGATCGCACTAACCTACTTTTGCCGCTGGAACTGCGCTCTACTTGAAGAGCCCGAAGAAAAAAAGCGGAGAGCCATCCGCTTGCTTCTACGGTCGAGAAAGCAGGTTGGCGAGTACTCTACCCTACGTGCGGCAAATGTTCCAAGACCCCAGTGGCCAGGACTTCTTTGACACCTTCCGGATGACCGAAGCCAGGTAAGTAGAACTTTTTTTTTTCATAATTTCTAATTTTGTTTAAAACCCCGTTTCATTGTAAGTGCGAGTGTAATAGAAGCTATAAGAGCGAGCTCCGGGCTCTCAGCATACCTGCCGAGCACGTGCCCTCGTTCTTGGAATCACTTATATCAGGGCAACATGCTCGTGCTTGGGCTTCGGAAGAGAACCGTGTTTTTCGGCCGGGTGTAACTAAACTATGCATCGCAGAGAGATCAGACTCCGTGATAATGTGATTTTACCGGTTGGAAATTGAAATAGAACGCGGAAGTTTGAGAACATGACGTTACCTGCATCAAAAGATAACTGAGACGAACAAAACTTTTCTGTACGTCCATCGTGAAAACAAGAACTGACATCGTGGACGCTTTTGGAATCTATATCAGTGAAAAACGCTTGTCAGTAAGAAAAGATATATTTTTTCTTTCATTCATTTTAACAAGCTTTTTTTTTTACTAAAATAGAGCTACAGGCGCCGACAATATCAGTTTTTGTTTTGACGATGTTAAGTTTAGGTGGGCGTAGGCTCATAAAAAATTTCGTTTGTCTCAATTTTCTTTTTTATTTAGGTAACGTCATGTCTTCAAACTTCCCAACCGCTATAGCATCACATATCACGTAGTTTGATCTCTCTGCGATGCATAGTTTATTAACCCAGCAGAAAAAGTACGGTTCTCTTTTCTCGGGAGCTCCTGGTAATGCAGTGCGGTTATTTTAGGCCGTAGATAATAAAATAACTAACTCTCGTGGTGTCTATGGGCATTGTACTTTTTTTGATGTATTGACATGACGGTTTTGCATTTTAGTGTATCAAAGTTCTTTGGTTAAAACACATCAGCCTCTTGACGGCAGACAGGTATTCGCAACTCCAGCCCGCCGCTCGCCCTCTCGCGAACAAACGGAGAACCAAAGGAGCGGGGACGACACCGGTCGCGGCGGCGCGGAAACAGTGGCAGGGACTGTCGGCCTCGATGCGTGAAGCAGTTGTAACGAAAAAAGTGAACGCGTTAAAATATGAATTCTTTTGTTCCGCCTTGCAACAGCGTTGCACGAAGGACCGGGATGTCTAATGTCATTAGGGACTTTTGTATACCACATACGCTGCGAATTTCTGGTCTTGTGCATGGCCGCCAGCTCAATCTGTGCTCAACGTGACGGCAAACGCTCGCGCTAGTAATGTAGAGCTCTATCGTTTTGGTTCGCGTTTTAAGACCGTTACAAGGAACATGACCATTTACTACAAGCATTTTCAAAAGACAGAATACGCGTACTTGATTTCAGGTAATTACAAAGCAAATAAATGCTCCAAGCATTTTACGTTTCGAGCATTTTACGCTTCGAGCTTAGAACGGACAGTTTTGGCGAGAGGAGCCGCAACGTTGCAAATAACACGGTACAAAAAATGTACGGTATATTAAAATATTTATTTTTAATAGAGCAATGAATAAAACCCCTAAACACGTCGATCATGGTAATAGGCAGTTTTAGAATAGCGTTACCGCAGGCTAGCATCGGCTACCGTGAGCACAGCAACGCTCCTGGCGCGCGCTGAAAATTGCGTTTCAAAGGCGCAGCACGTGCTTCCGGTTGCAATGCTACACCGCGCGATAACCTGCGGTAACAAACTTCCTATCACAAACCATAGAGCAGCTTTATCACGTGTTGCAATACGCTAAAACCGAGACGGTGAACAGCGAGTTGCTAGCCTGTGACACGAAGACAGCGATACTATGAACGGTGCTTTTCCGGGGCTTGACGGTCAGCGCGCGCGGCTCACTCTTTAGAGCCCTATTTGCCAGGCAGAACGCAAACACGATATCTTCATCACCCTCAAAAACATTTTGCCACAAACAGTGACGTGGCCGGTACCTAAAACGCGCTCGTCCGCCACAAAGCTTCGCAAGTTGAGGTTTCTGCAACTTTTAAATATCAGCATGCTCGTTTTCCTACCGTGCATCAACATCTCCGTCCCTGCCCTAATCGCTTCGCATTCGTAGCCAAATAAATAATTTTTAGCACACTGACCAGCGTCAGAGAGCAGGCGCATCGCGAAATCCTAGAGAATCTATCCCCGTCTCTTCCGCCATCTTGGAACTACCGCCCCGCCACCTATAGGGCGTTGGAGTTGCGAATATGTCCAGACGGGGAAATGAAACCAACACTTTCAAACAGCTGAATAAATGGGTATAAGTACTCTACATCCACGGCCTAACTATTTGCTAATTTATTGAGGTCCTGGTTTCGTCAACATTTCCCAGGTTACAAATTTTCCCCACTCCGATTGACTTGAATATGTATTCGTCAGAAAGGGTTTCCCCACAAACATATCGATAGAGCAAGACCCTCGTACGAATGCACTCTTCACTGATGGTAGCAGCTTCGGGATAACATTATCCGCCGAAGCGGACGTCGGGCACAGAGTGTAAAGTGGCAATGGGACAATTCATTGACTAATGTCTGTAAATTATCATTTTAAATATTTGCTTCAGCTTCGATTGTAAATAAAGATATTTTGTCATTCTTCAAAATAAGCCACATCTGTTCTGCCATATGGTGTACAGTGTTATTCCAAAGAAATCAATGTTCTATTTCCAGTGTTCATTTTTCTGAAATTCTCCGTAGTCTTAGTAAAAACATCCTGTATATGTGCATGCAGATGTGCATGAAGTTTTGGACATTTTAAAGTGAGCTACATGTAAAGTTGTAGCAAATTTTTATCTCTAGGTTTCAGCGTCTCCTTGATCTTGTCGGTCCGCTTCTGACCCAGGAGACCACCAACGTTGCCAACACCATTTCTGCATCAGAAAGGCTGATTGTCTTTCTAAGGTGAGCCAGTTGCTTATTTAATATGTCGCCAACATCTTGAAACAGCAGTGTATAGCATCGAAGTAACTAGTATGACCGGCGTCTACACTCTCAAGGAGTGGAGTCCCGTTCCTTCGTTGCAGCCTAGAGTAGCACCTATTTTTCAGGCCACTGCCCCCCCCCCCCCACACACCACCACAAACATCTAAACGCTGTGCAGCGATCCTCGAAGCCATACCGCAAGGAGCGGACTTACCAACAGGCAGAGTAGGCAGCTGCCTAGGGGCGGCAGGATTTTGTGATCGGCCAAATTGTGTCCGCTCCCAAAATTGAATTTTTTATATCAAGCTTCGAATCTAGCTATTTTCCAGGATTCTAGCTTCATATCTAGCTACTTTGAAAAGAGTACAAACTTGGCTATTTTCCTCCCCTCCTGCTCCCCATGGTCACTGACACTGCGGAGTGGGGGGGGGGGGGGGCAGCAAAACGTTAAGTACGCTTCTGACAACGCCCCCCGTCAGTTGACCAATTATACTTAATAATGAGTGCAGTCCAGTCTCGTGATACTTTATTAATAGCCCAAAAAAGGCCAATTTGTACTAAAGCATGCTTTCTCTGCGCAAAGAAAAAAATGTATAGTCAGTATTGCAAACTCCTCCTTCAAGCGCACTTTCATAAACGGCTAGTGAGAGTTCTGGTTCCACCTGGAGACGTGACTCTTTCTTCGTCTGGATTGTTGGCAAGGCTACAACGCCAATTTATGCAGGTACATTGAGCAGAAAAACATAAACAGCTCTGTTCGACGACAAGCCACGGTGGCACTGCACCTGCAAAGAAAAGGGAGAGTCACATATTCGAAACTACATGCACTCCATTTTGTTTTGTGGGATGCGTGAGTTGGCAAACGAAACTGAAACCGTGGCCAATGGGTTACAACTTACCAAGCTGCTTCAGTGCTGCACTACGGCTTTGGATCTCTTTGATTTTGTGATAGGTCTACTACCAAGTACCAGAAAGTTGACAATTATTAAAGTTCAATTTGGTTGTATTTCCAAGATGGCAAACGTCGAAATGGAAGAATAATCTCCACACTTAAATGCATCGAAATACACAGATGGCCATTTTTTTAATACCGTGGGAGCATATTTAAAAGATGTGTGATATGGCTACCAATGTTCTAGAAGAATGAAATCTATTTTCCACCATAAGAATCCAAAATGGTATACCTATATAGCTCAAAACTGTAACAGTGCCCAGCATCCAGATTGCCTTTTTTTTGTTATCCAGAATAGACCCTTCTCGAAACCCTATCAAGCAATGTTAGTGGTCGCCATTTCTCGTGCGCAAAGCCCATGATTGGATCCTAGTCCACGCCGATCACTGATGCAGCATACAGCTACAAGATGGCACACACTTTTGAAAAGTATATATCCTAGCACTTTTCACCTCAACATACATTTTCGTTAAACCTTGTTCACTAGGCGTCCGAGGTTAGAAAGGATAGCACAGTAGCCTCTCCCCAGGTGCTACGATGCGATCAGCCTAAAAACGTGTATTCATATCTATACATCTTCCCTGAAGGTACACAAATTTCGCTGAAACTTTTGGAATAGCCATTTACTGTGAAGCTTTTGGAACGTGATTATTATAACTGGTCATGTAGTTCAGTACTCAGTATTTTTGCACTGCCTTTTCATGCTTTAGGTACCTGGCCCACGGCTCGTCCCAGAAGTCGGTGGCCCAGTGAGCTACTGCCACAGTACTTCATTTGCAAGCCAGGATGTGCAGGAAACAAGTGCGGCGCTGCGGAAAGTACTAGAGCCTCTGTACATGCCTGTCCCAACTCAAGAGATGTGGGCAAAAATTGCGCAAGGTTCTAGTGAGCACTGGAACTTCCCCAACTGTGTGGGTGCAATCGACGGGAAACACATTGCAGTGGAGGAGCGTGGATCAACGACCTTTAACTACAAAAAAAAAACACGCACACACACACAGTATTATCCTATTGGTGGTGGTTGACGCAAGCTACAAATTCGTGATGGTCGACATTGGTGAATATGGCAGCTGGAACGACGGTGGAGTGTTCACGAAAGTGCTAATTCTGCCAGAAAATGATGTCGGGAACTCTCCAGCTCCCTTGTCAAAAAGCACTCCCTCGTCATGCTGGCAGAATGCCCTTTGTTCTAGTTGGAGATGAGGCATTTCTCCTTATGGAAAATCTCATGCGGCCATTTCCCGGAGAGGCTCTAGACCTGCCAAGGCGTTGCTTCAACTACAGACTGTCCAGGGCTCGACGCATCTCTGAAAATGCGTTTGGCATACTAGCTGCTCGTTGGAGGCTTTTTCGACAAGCGATCCAAGGAGACCTAACCTTGGTGGACAAGCCTGTCTGGTCGGGTGTTTTGCTTCACAACTACATGAGGACATCTGATGACGAGGAAGGCGTACATATGACCAGTTCGTATGCACGTACTGCGAACTTTGACTTTAATTATGCACAGGATGCAAACAGGCAGACAGCTGCTGGCCAAGAAAACTCTAGCCTCAGCTTCCGGACTCTAGAACCGATCACCAGTGGCCATGAGTCCCTTCGAGGTCAAAAAATACGTCAGGCTTTTGCAAATTATTTGTGCTCGACGATGGGATAAGTGTCATGGCAATATGATCAGGTTTCCCGTGGACCTTGCCGTATGGCACTTGAGAAGTTCCATGCTATAGAGTCAAACCTGCCTATAACAAACAGCAGGAAACGCTACGATCAATTCGATATAGCAAGTAGTTCGATAAAGCAAAAACCACTTACAACGAACTTCCACGATGCGTTCGTTGTCAGCCGAGAGCTTCTGTTTCTTTCTCATCTCTTCGCTTCCGCCTTGTAACAACGCGCAAAATTTTTTTTTTCATGCGTGGAAATTTTTTTTTAAACTTATTTCCTTTTTTGAATTGCTTCTCTTCGTGGGCAGCCGCTTTGGGATGAAAAGTTCTTTTGTTGTTTTTCTGTGCGTGCGTGCAGTTTTTTTTTAGCTTTCTCGTTTTCTGAATTGTTTCACTTCGCTCAAATTTTGTTCGCGGCTTGAGCTTTTGAAATTTTATTTCTGTCCATTCTTTTTTTTTTTTGGGGGGGGGGTGAGGAAGAGCGGGGGGGGGGGGGGTGAGGAAGGGGGAGCGGGGGGGGGAGGGACAGGCTGGAAGACGATTGTTTGCGCGGTTTTGGAAGCGTTCCCGGGGGAAAAAGTTCGACATAGCCAATGTGTTTTTCGTTATAAAAAGTGCTTTTACATGCATTTTTATTCAAATTTTTCGTGAGTTCCACATCAACAATAATTCGCCGTACATGGGTTCGTTCTAAACGGGTTTCACTGTACTAACCCCTCATAACTGTCCTATTACTAACAAGACTATGCAGTGTTAGGAAGAGCTGCAGTGCTGCAGCTTGTTAGGAACCTTTCTTTATCACAGCGAACGTCATCATGTACTCTCATTTTTAGCTACTCTGCTACTCTTCTATACTCGTTTTCACCTCAGCAACCGTAGTAAAAAAAGTCCGGCTCTTCGCGGAGCGTTACTCATTTCCCCCTTTATGCAGAAAATTAAGATACAATGGAGGTGCATCGTGGATTAGACATTTGACGTCTTATCAAGCCGTACACGTTACAAACGGCTCTTCCTCGGACAACCAAATCTTATAAGAACTACTTCGAATGGCGTATGAACAAAGCGCAAAACTTCCTTTTTTCTCTCTTAGGTGAAAACGAGTATAGAACTGCATACTTTGCTCCCTGTGGCATTGTATATCTTACTCCCAGGATTCCGTTGCCTCCCTCTACTCCTGTGCTTATCATGCAGTGTTACTAAGATTTCCTGTCCATCTAACACGCCAGTTATAGCGAGGCTTGTTCGATTTCCTGGCACCGGTGCAGAAAAGTGTAGGGCGGTCTACTTCCGGTTGTATCTCAATACACATACCGGAAGTAGACTGGCCTACACTTTTCTGCGAGCAGGAGGTAAATCGAACGAGCCTATATGCTGTCTATCCAACGCACCAGTGAAAGGACATTAGCACCGATTCTTGCCAAGTATCTTTTCTGCACAACATTTCCTTTCCAGCTTTTCCACTGTCGCTACCTAGCACAATTATTTCCTCTAATGCACAAGCAAGGTGCAAAGTCGATTGGTTTAGAACAACGGCCGAAAAAGCTAGGCCTAAGAAAGAAACGCCAGAGCGACGCGTACTAAATAGAACAAAGGTATTAGTACGAATGAAATTTTTTTTTATTATAGCGAGGGTTTTCTTATTGCGTCATTGATTGTACATTGTCATCTCCGCTCTTTTATGTATGTTCAACAATGTTAAAATTATTTTACGTTCTCCTGTGTATCCTGCTTAGTGTCCTGTGCCATAAGTATAGTATTTTGTTAACAGTATAGATCTACCATTTTCCTTAGTCTTCTGCCCTCTGTAAATATGCCAATGTTCCAATGCGCTTTGATTTATGCCTAGTAAGTTTCCTGGGCCACAAACATGTCATAATTAGGAATATAATGAAATGACAAATAAAGTATATGTATTCATCCACCTTACACCTTTTTTAAATTTTTTGCTATAGTTTACATTTTCTTTTAAATTTAATTGCCAGGTATATATATATTCCGCATTTTCTAATTTATATTTTCTTATTTATTTTGCGGCCCTCGAGGCTCCGGTAGATCCCCAATCCGACCCTTTAGCCAAAACGTTTGGAGACCCCTGGTTCAAGGCATTGGTTTGTTTCATAAGTACGATTGTGAGGTCAGTGAGACGTGCCAGAGGTGTCCAAGCTGCACAGAGGTAGTGCACTCTGACGGTGTGTTTTCACGTGCATTATCCAGGTTGGCTGGATTAGCTCCCTGGGCTGCAGTTTTTTCCCCTTCGTCAAGCTATATGCTGACACGGAATATATACTCGTTACTGCTCGTACGCGCCACGCGTGTTTTCAGTGCGTTACCTGTATCCCATCAAAACATTTCAGTTCAGTTTACGAGTTGTTTTTTAAAATTAAGGTTTTTATTCTATTTTCAGTTGATGGGGGTAGGCAGCATGCACAACGTAGTCTTTCCGTAGATCGTACGCTGTGAATTGGAGACCCTATGGGCGCGTGCTCAATCCGTGCGCGAAGCGACGACACGAGCTCCCGCTAGCAACGCAAAAGTCTCACCTACGTTCTACAAAAAAAAAATAAAAAATAAAGTATATTATGCGGTGACGAGCGATCGAAATGTACAGTCCCCTACAATATGACAGACCCTTTCGCCTATTCAGTTTATGACAGACAAATGCCAGACATATAAGCTTGAGGGAGGGAAAAGGCCAAATGTTAGCTTGTTTGTACGTACTAAGAAATGTCCTTGTCAAAGCGAATTCAGCAGATACACCTTAAAATGCATTTTCTAACGGGTCTTCCATATTGCAGGGGTAAGTGACTAAGCATTTTGGTGCAAGCTCATTACGTAATTGATGACGGGGGAACTATAGGGCACTCCACACGACGAAAGAGAATTCCCCAAAGGGTTATGGGTTTCCCGTTACCCCCACGCGTGCCAGAATGCACCGTCTACACTCTTGGCTTCCCCTTGTATGTATCGAACCCCCACCCCAACCTTTTTTCCGGGATACGCACCAGCACCTTTATGCCGTATACACGTTCGGATAACTCTTTCCCGGACTCGAAAAAAGTTTCTCGCCAACCCCCCCCCCCCTCCCCCCTACCCCAGATATCGGCTCAACCTCGGAGAGCTTGCAAGCGCGGAGAGAGTCGCTCACGATGGACTGCTGCAGACTGTATACCAGCCTTCCCCAGGCAACCCAGCGTTGCGCAACATTTATCACGTGACTGCGCTCTCCGCGCGACGCTTACGCAGCTCCCCCGAAGGGTCGCGGGACACCACGCAGGGCATTTATTGGCTTGAGTGTCCCGTACGTTCACCCCCGAGCTGACAGCGTGGTGGGCGCTACGAGCTCGCCAGGTCCAATCGACCACCTCCCTTCATCGCCCACGACCTCGCCTCTCTGGGCGTGGGTAAGAGGCAAAGCGTGATCACCTGTAGAAAGGTAGACGCGTGACTAGTCCCACGAGAATGTAAAACTTCTATCGCACCGCCAGTTTGGGGTTGAATGGAGGACAGCGTGCTCCGGCGGTTCATCGGAATGTGAAACGGAGTATGGCAGCCAAGCCAAGCCAAACCAAACTCCCTAAAACCGCGGGGATTGCGTTGGAGGTAGGTGGATGGGAGGGGGGATGGATCTTCGAAAACCACAGGGGCGTAGCGAGGTTTTCCTCCTATGGGAGACGACCGACCGTTATTTTGCTTCAAGCAGAGACGGGGTAAACGGTTGATGTGCGTGTTGGCTCGTGGATGAGAACAAAAAGAACAAAACAGGGAAAGGGGGAAGAGGTTGCGGCTTAACATGTCAAGCGGAAACTTTCGACGTAATTCTTAGTAGGGGAGGGAGGGGTGCGTTACACACGATTATGCGTTATTTTACGGGTTCTACGACGCGAAGGCGTCGGCGGCAGTGGCCGAGGTTTAGTGCGGTTAGGTCGGGTTTTGGGGGGGGGGGGGGGGGGGGGGGATTCTCGTGCTTTGTCTCATTGTCCCTCCCTTCTCGCCCAATGTTTAGAAGCACGGCGCGTGCGGCCGTTTTGCGCAGGCGGGCCCGAAGCGAACAGGGAGCGACCCGAGCAAAAAAGCAAAGGACAGCTTAATAATGAGAAGCGATGCGCCGTCGGAGGTCGCGGATAAGCTGTTAATTATGGCCGAGGCCCCGGCGTGTGTATACCGCGGCCCTCCCTCCCGCGTTAACAGAGGCGGGAACGCCGCGCATTCTCAATGCGCGACCCGGCGTTGTTGGAAGGGCGCCGGCGGTAAATTCTAATGTTCGGCGGGACGTCTACGCGGGATTTTTCGGGGTGCCCGAGCGTATTCGTAGCCCGTGGGGAGTGATGAGCTCGGGTGCCGTCGAGTCGGGCGCGCCGCTAACTACACGCATACCGTTTCGTCGCCGTAACTGGCAAAGGGCGAAAGCTGCGTGCCCCTTACAGCCAATCGGAGCGACGGAGGCGAATCACGTGACAGCCTCCCGACGAAAGGTGCAGGGGAGCGAGAGCGTAATCCAAGCGTTTGAAGAAGAGGGGAAGGAGGAACTCCCCTCACGGCCTGGAACCTCGTTTGTGTATTCCCCTCGTCGCTTTCTCCCCTCGGAGATTGGTCCGCTACTCAAAATTCATACAAGATCGGCTTTCCTCTCTCTCCCGTACTTGGTTTTAGCAACACTGCCCCCCCCCCCCCCACACACACACACACAAAAGGTTTTGCTTTTTACGTTGCGCGAAAAAGTTCGGTGTCCTAGCTCTTAAGACATTTGGTTGTAACTTGTCAGGGGAACAAGTGATGCTTTTGGGATTTTAAACGTGTATACGTTTTGATAAGATAACATATATCTAATCTAAAAATTCAACTACTTATATCTTAATTATCTACCTAAAGGGGAAACTAGTATTGCTCCGCGAGGAGCCGGACTATTTTTACTACCGTTCTTGAGGTGAAAACGAGAACAGTGAGATAAAGTCTAGTCACGTTTCTCTCCCCGGCGCGTTGATTGGTTCATTGGGAGGCTAGCCTTCGCCGTTTGCCGGGATACGGAGTGTGGCGCTGTCACGCTGTCGAGATGCGAAAACAAACGGAACCATTTTTGCCGTCCGCGCGAGGTGGGGTACGCTCCGGTGCTGCATAGGGCTGGCGTTGATGTTCGTGTTCACTTACGTCAGGTGTTTAGGGGTTGACGGCTGAGTAAGGTCGGAGTTGGGTGGTGAGCGCTATATCGTCGTGCGAGTAAGCGTTTTTGTTTGTTTTTGTTTTGTCGAAGACGTTTGGCCGGCGCCATAATAGGATCTGCCGTCAGCCTCGTTAAGGGCTGTTTGTACTAGTTTATACAGTGACGTATAGCGTGAGCGAGCGTTCAGGCTTTTTTTTCATATATGTTACATCCCTGTTACACACTGCTTGTTTTGGCACAATTCTGCTACGTGCATTCTTAGACAGCGGGAGTTATACCCCATTCACACGTGCGCTATAAAGGTACCTTTAGCATAGGTCCCTATCGTAAAGGGGAGATGGAGTTGGTATTCACACGGCGCACAAAGGTCCCTTTCGCTAAAGGAGGGTTGAGAATAAACGGAGCTCGCAGACCACCCTTTACGGCTACAGGAAGTAGCCTCGGATTCATGAATTCCAAATAAGAGTCTACCATATATGCTTCTGCTTTCTTCTGCTTTTTTTTTTACTTTCACCACGCAATAAAATTAATAAAACAATTATTAATTTGTTTTTAAACGACATATCCCACCTCTAATAAAAGTAAAAAAATGTGTCTCAAACCTGTTTAGACAAAAAAAAAATTATATATTGCTCGTTCGCCCCTCGGTTTCGCCGGGCTATCCCCGAGCAATAAACATCAACCCTAAACCCTCCATTTATTTGCCGTGTGATCACGAACGCCTTTTAATACAGGTATCTTTAGCTAAGGGACCTAAGCTAAAGGCCCTTTAGGCAGCCCGTGTGAATGGGGTATTAGTCTGTATCAACGCAAGTTTCACGTCTCCGCCGCACAGAGTGCCCCTTTTCTCCTCTCCCCTTCCCCTTAAGAATTTTTTTTCTTTGCAAAATAATTTACGCATTGCAGAACCCTGAGTCATCACCCAGGATGTTGCGCCAGCTATCCGGACCAGATGCCGATGTTTCAGAACTAACCGTTATCTTATCAAAGTCGCGCGATTTTTGAAAATTTCGATTGGACGACGTGGTCTGTTCCCGGCAGTTGACGCAATCGATCTCACTGTACGTTTGCTGCCCTACTTTTACCGCTGAAAGTTTCCGAAAATGACTTTTATCTTTTGAAACCGATAATGGCAGGCTCTGAAGCATATTGCACCATGTCTTGTCCTGGCTGCTAGCGCTATATACGGGCGGGTTCTAAATGTACTTCAATTTCTTTTTTCTGTAAAAAAAAAAGAAAAAGAAAGAACTAAAAAATAATGGTTTTTCTGAGGAACACTATGTAGGTTAAAAATTTAGCCAGTACAGTACTGTTGGTACGAAGATACGGGAGATGTGAGACGTTGCTCTCCTGTCTTTTTTCTTCGACCCCCAAGTTTCTCGTTTGTTTTACCGCAGTTTCAGGTTTGGACATTGGGATTGACATTTTGTGCTTGGGAATAACAACTTAGACACATTCTACGTCGACGAATGCGGTATTATAATACCGCGCACCGAAACTCAATCCCGACAGGTGCGAAACTTCCGCCCGGCTCTGTTCGAAATTCGGTTTCCGTCGGAAGGCTAACCGTGTTTCCACCGCCGCTGCTAGGGCGTTTCGGACGTCGACGAACCAGCTTCTTCTTCTCCGCATGCCTCGTCTCATCCCAAGACGGACCACAGTTAAGGCGCGCACGCTAATCAACACTGGCGAGTTCGACATGGCGACCCGTTCCTAAAGCGTGATTGGTTGAACCAAATGAATATTCCAATGGTGTCGCCTGGCTGTCCCGGCCCCCGATTGGCCCAAGTACGCAGTGACGCAGCAGTTTCTCGAAGCGCGATTGGGCCAGCTTGCTCGCACGCTTCGCTTCGGTCCATCTCAAGGTAGACCATGGGGTCCATCTTCGCCTGCTTCGCAGACGGCAAACGGAAGTGTAGCGGCGTCCAGCGGTTCAATCAATTGGATTACCGCTGTTTCCGCCGCGGTCTCTCTGGGGGGACACTGGATACACTAATCGCATATCGTCGTCTCATTACGGGACTCTCTTAGGCCTAACGACTTTGTCTTTGCCTCAGGGGCCGTGGAGCCTCGTCGTCTTCGCTTTCCTCGAGGCCTTGCCTAACTGCCTCGCCGAGATGATGGCAACGGGCGGTCCTCCTGCGTCTCCGACTGATGTGTCGACTGCGTCCTAAAAGTGGTCCCTCGATCGTCGCCTGGTAACGTAGGATAAGTGTCATGGTGCCACCGGCCGCAATCCTGGCAGTGTCACAGCCACGGTCGTGGTCACAGCAGTGGTAGTGTACGTGGAAGACGTCTGTTCCGCCTCATGGATGGATGGATGGATGTTAATGGCTATACCTTTTGTAACGGGCGGTAGCTTGCGCCACCTAGCCGAAGTATAAACAGACAAAAGACAGGTTTCTCTCCAGCTTGGAGGTCCTCTTCAACAGCCAGGATTTGAGACGCTGCGACAAAAGCGACACTCGCGTTCACTCGTAGTTCTTGTATGGGGCTTCTAGCACCAACCGCCAGGATCGCGACATTCGAGAACACTCCGTCTTTTGTGACGTCATTCGTTGCCACTGGGGACCACTTTTGATTTATGGATGGGACGCTAAACACACCAGTCAAAGACGCGTTCCATGGCAACCCTAGTGCTGGTATACGATACCCGCTACTGCGCCGATGCCTTTGCGCGTGCATCGTATAGTTATCGGGTATCGTTATGGGAGTTATCGGAACGGTCTACTAAAACTCCCCAGTGTTGAAGGATTCGTCGTCTGGAAACTCTCAGGGTCCCTGTGGCGTCCCGCTTTCTAGAAATTGGTCATAAAGCGTCCTCTTGCTACGGCAGTACAGTTCATGTACTCCGCTTTAGCGTGACTTGGCAAACGGCGAGAGTTATACGGACCAGGCGAGCCAATCAGAGCGTCGGAAGGTGGCACGTGACGACGTATCGTTGGAGTGCGCTTCTCCCATTGAGACTTGTCGCACCGTCGTTTTTACTTGCTAACGGGGACCGCGGAGCGTTCGCCCTTTGCTGCGTTAGGAGCGATTCACACAGTTTGCTTTGAGTCCGACCGACTGCGAAGGTTGCTATGGCAACAGCTGCGTCGGCTCCAACAAAACGAGGTACGGCGCAGTTATTGCCATAGCAACCCTCGCACTCAGTCGGACTCAACACAACTGCGTGAATCAGGAGTTGCGACGATGTCAGAACGACGCCGAGTTCTGATTGGCTTTGATTGGAAGGACAGTGGGTAGACCTTAGTGCTGGATGCCTTGAGGTCCCACTCACTATTCTTTTTCTCGATCAGCCAATAAGAGCTCGGCGTTCTGACATCGTGAAACATGTAGCGTTAATTTCAGTCGCTGAACAAAAAGTAGTGAAGTTTGTTAACATTAGGGAGTAATCAGCATACTTGCAGTCAAAGAAGGGAACTATAATCCCGGACAACTTAAGACGTGACGGGCGTGGCCTATCTTGCTTCTGATCAGCTTATGCCATTTTCTGATTGGTCGGAGCGATCATGGGGCATGCCGCCAACAATCGGTTTACCTGCGCGGAAACATCTGTCCGAGGAAACGTTTTAATCCATCCAACATGACAGCGAGTGGGTCTCACCGAGTCCGCGAGACGAGAGAAGAAAAAGTCTCGCGAAAAAAATGTTCGAGCTTCTAAAATATCCAATAAAAGAAAAAGCTGGTTTGAAACTTTTACGTCATTAATTATTTCGCCTGTAACGTTTATGCTACTTGCAAAGTTTTCTCAACAAACTCGCGACATTCAAACTGCAAAAAAAAATATAAACTCTCAATTTTTTTTTTTTCTTGCGTGCGCGACGTTAACACAATTGTTTGTACGAGCTCGTGCCCGTAGGGCGAAGCCCCTGCATGCTTGTTTAAAGTTTGAGTGCAGCAACGGACCTTGCGATTTTGACGGATGTCTCCAAGATATTAACTTTGGCCGGATGACAGCCCAGTCAAATATTAAAAAAAGGAAATCGGCGCGCAGGTAATTAATAAGCCCGGAAGGCGGTACGATAGTGTCGTCTAAAAACCAATGACAAAAATAAAATAAAAAAATGAACGTTGTCTTTTTTGTTGGTGATGCCGTTTTCGCACATGCCGACATCAAATATATTGCGGCTCAAAAACTAATATTGCTTCTAGGACAGGATGCTTAATTAATGAAACTCGCGGTGGCGCCTTCTTTTTATTGACACATCTCACGTGAAGGAAAAAAAAATGGCGCGAAGAAGTTTAAGAAGTGGCCCTGAAGCTTCGCTTTCGATACTTTAAAGATTAAGCTCGTTATTTTTTTTCTGTACATATCAGAGTAAAAGAGTTATGATCGTACGACGTCCTTTTTATTTGTATTTGGCGTGCGGTATTGTTTTTACTTGTTGAAAACAAAATGTAAATAATTAATTCTGTCGGAGTGGCGGAGCCCTTCAAACAACGAGACTAATTGTCTCTAATGGTATACCTGTGTCGTCTAAGGTAACTATAATTTTGCGTTTTTTTTGCACCGCTCCTCTTGACGTTAATATCAGCGTTCGCCTGGCAGCCATTGCTTCTTGTGTCAGCCCACTTTAGGAAAAAAAAACAGAAAATGAGTAGCGCTGTCTCAGCTAGAGCAGCGCAGCATGATTAAACGGTACGAAGTCCCGAATTCAATGCTGCGAACCGAAGAAAGGAAGGGTCGTACAAAGTAAACTTTTTACACCCTTACAGGTGTAATGGTACTCAAAACACCCTTCTATAACACCCTCATTTTCAATCTGAAGGGTGCTAGAAGGGAGTCCGACGGAACTAAAACACCTTTTTTACACCTTTCAAATATGAAAGGGTGTAAGAAGGGTGCTAGGAGGGTGAGAGAAAAGGGGTTAGGTAATGAGAGCGCACCCCACGACGTACGCTGCTAGGGGTGTAAGGGTATTTGGAGTTTGGCTCTTGAAAACAACGGAGAGCGGTTTCACGTGCATGCCGACTGCGGCCAACTCTATACGATCCGATGCCGAAAGGCCAACGTTACGTATACACCAACTCATGTTTACAAACAAACCGGAGCGCCCGGAGCGCCCCTAGCGGACGCCACCGGCGACGCGCATGCGCGATGGGGTGTGGGCAAGAAGCTCGCCGTCGCCCATAAATAAACCATTGAAATGCGATGTTATCGGCGTCAGTGTGAGTCCCCCTGCCCTTTATCGCTTTCGAATTGTTGATTCTACGTCTTCGTGGCAATGTCTGACTACATGAGCGGCGTCAGCGAAATTAACGAGGCTCGTTACACCGCAAAACTTCGCGTGAATGGTTTCACATGCGGCGATTCATTCGGCGTGGACGCCGCAGAATGTACGCTAAAGCCTGATTCACGTGATGAGATTTGGCCCGCAATTTTCAGTAGCGAGGTCGCTCGGGCTGCAAAAGCGTGAACCGTAGCTGAGATGGTCGACGTCAATACTGAAAATCGCAAGCAGAATCGGACCAAGTGAATCAAGCATAACAAGTCGGTGATGGCCACTGGTAACAATGATCAACGTCTTCTTGTATCTACTGTTTACGTCGAGGCCTGCTTACCAACCTTCAAAATTAAGTCTTTTGATGCCTGCACTTACTTCTTATCGCAAGTACCAGGCCCACGTTTGGTCTACGGGCCGGTGTCGTCTAAAGAGCAGACGACAAGCAGAAACGTTTGAAAGAGCAGACGACAGTTCGAACGATGAGGCGGCCGTTTGAACTTGAAGACGCACTCAACGTAGTCCGCAGGTGGTGCGTATACAACTTCGCGGTTTTCCGGCGTTCATGTTGGAACAAAACAAATAAATCTGATGCCTACAAGTATCCGTCAAGTCAACCCAAAGTGCTTCCGGCCCAAGCAATCGTGGTCCGACGGCGTCTGGTTTTCCCTTTTCATGGCACATATCCACGTTCTCGGACGAACCAAGCACATGAAAACTCACCTTCAAACCTTTCTCGACTCTTTTGGTACAGCCCCAGTCGCGGCGTTTTGACGAGGAGGCAAATTTTTGTCTGGTTCCTTTCAAAGCAACGCAGGAATACACGTCTCACATGGGCACTTCCGCCCACAGCCCCAGACCGGAAGTGCGCCCGACGCGCCACCACCACGCCGTGACGTAACAGGGATGAGTTCGTGTCAACGTTACTAAAACCCTCAGTTGGGAAACTCACCCTTGAAACCTGGGCCGCTGGCGTCCACCGATACCGAGCTAAATACGATAACAGAGCCACCCTTTAGCGACGGGTTGAAACATGAAAGCTGCTTTACATAGCTAATGCGAGATGACCCCGCGAGATGGCGCCACCGGCCCTTGTCCAACTCGACGTGCAGTCGTGGAGTTCTGCCGAGTGGACGCTGCGGGAGAAATGGCGGCGTTGCGATCGTCATTAGCTCGTTTCTCGAGTACGGATCGGAGCCACTTTTTTAAAGCAGGCTCTATGGCAGTTTCCCAACTGAGGGTTCTAGTAACGTTGTTTCGTGTATACGCTGTGTTTCGGGGTCTTAGCTCGAGAGGATGACACACGCCTAAGTGTACTCTAGGCCCCAGTGCTTTTTTTATTATTATTTTTTTACAAACGAGTTTTTGTTTGTTTTCACCAGGTGTGGGCACTGCGCATGCGCACAAACCAGATTCCCTCGAGGTCAATTATCCGCGCATGCGCTTTGTGAACGGTCTGACGTCAGAGCCGCCGAACGGTGTGATTTATAGATAGCTTTACTAATGAACAAAAGGAACGAGTAACGCAAGTTGAGTTAGTCACGGTATATAGGAATGAGTATAGATTTCCATTGCTGAAATGTCACGTTCCTTGTATCTGAGATTTAAAAAAATAATAATAATAAAGCCCAGCTTACTTTGAATTGTTGAAGAGAAGAAATTCATATTCATATTCACGAACTTTAAAATTTAACGCGTCTTCTAAAATGAAACGTAAAAATATTAACTTGTAAAAAAAAAAAGTAGTTTCCGGAAACCGAATTGTGTATTACGACATTAATTAAACTCGAAATGCTTTACCTGGAAAACAACAGACATTTTAGTATGATGGGCAGCAAATGTTTCGCTAATGTACGTACTTATAATTTCTGGACTAGTCTTTGGGATATACTACGCTTGCTCGGATATGAGACGTTTTACAAAATTATTTTCGAGCTTTTCCTACAGACTTAACTTTTCTACAGTGTGCTGTTTCAGAACAGTTAAATAAATAAAGAAAAAGAAAAAGAAAGGGATGAAGACGACTAAACAAATTAAAGTAACTAGAATATAGTTCAATAAAATAAAAACAAATATGTATCTATTTGGGGAGTTACCAAATTAATCTTGTAAAGGCACTGAAAGCTTCAGAAATTTAGGGCATCACTTTTATGTTCAGGCTTTTAACTTCATGATTCGTTCTTCGGCGTACTTAAATCGGAAAATGTCGGAGAGATAATAAGATGTAGATAATATTTAAAAAACCTCTCATTATTACACGGATGACAACAGATCATAGAAATGTAGGGTTCTCCACTGTCTATTATATTTTTTATGTACAAAACAAACCGATATTTAGGCACTTGCCAACGCTTTGAAAATTATTTTTTATCGCGGAAAAAAATATTTGCTTAAATTGTAAATATAGACTGGTACAATCTCTTACATCAAAATGTTGTTAAACCATACAGGTGAGAGCGTAAAACAATAAAACTTCACTACGAGCCGTCGGTTTGGTTACGAGTGTTATGCCATTTGAACGAAGAAAATGCGGCTAAACTAGCAAAACGAAAACCGCTCGAAGTTTATGTAGAATAGTGACACAGGCATGCTTCCTTTTAGCTTTCGTTTTATTAAACTTAAAAAAAATGTATATTAAAAAAAAAACATTTTGAATGATACGCAAAGCAAGATAAACGCAAACGAACCCCCACCCAAGAGACCGGAACCGAAAATGCAACAAGTCTTTTTTAAATACGGTAAGCGTAAGTCGTAGCCAATCCGGCCAATCCACGTTCGTATTTCAAAGATAACTGCTTTCGGTTACGGACATTTCCACGGGCGGACGGTGAGAGTATTTCAGCAGCATGCTTGTAGAAGAATCTTTATATGTCCGGAAGTCCAGAAGGTGACTATTGGTACCGCTTATACAGTATTCGACACAGTATTACACAGTAGCTAGTGTAATGACCGGTTGGCTGCAGCCAACCGGTCATTATACCGTCCAGTGGTACAACCGGTTGGTGTGCCACTGGCTTTTTTTCACTTTCACGCCGTCGCCTCTTTTCTTGCGAACTGTCGAAACTAAGCAACCTGTGAACATGATTGCTTCATCGGTAGAAAAAGCGGATGTTTTTTTGTTTGTTTTTTGCGTCATGAGTTTATGCATTGATCTGATTGTGTGTATCGCTTTCGCATCGTCGTTGTTTAACGATTTGATGAACATTCTCAGCACCAGCTTAAGTTGGGATAGTTGGTAATTCAAGATAGCAAATTCAGCGCAAAAGACGAGCTCAAGAGAGATACACAAACACAGCGCCGTGTTTGTGCGCCTCTTTTGTCCTCGTCTTTTGCGTTGAATTTGCTAGCATGAATTACCAACCAGCCCAATTATTAATCTTGTCTTCGCCTCCAGCCATATAATTTTTACCATGTTATTTTGAAGTTAAGGTTTTGTAGAAGCACGGTGCTTCTTGATTTGTTGGACGGGGTAAATGTCTTGCAGTAGGTATGTCAAACTGTACATACTTTCTAATTTTACCTTCCGAAGTGGGAGGTAAAATTCAGGAGTTCCAGAAAGCAATGTAAAACAGTCCTAAATCGCGACCGCCAGGCGCATCGTCACTTAGTGGAATCAGATCTTGTCAATAATCCAAAGAAATTCTGGAGGTACATCAAATCATGTTCTGGGTGGCATATCGAGTCAAAAATTGTCCTAGATAATGATGAAAGTGATTCGAAGTCAGTGCCTGAGTTATTTGCTGATCATCTTGGGACAGTCTACAAGGATAGTACGCAGTGTTTTTCATCTGCGCTGCATAACTTAGATGGGTTTGGTGACTTGTTTAATTTGCATTAACGTCGATGAAGAATGCGCTACAGTCCTGTATTAAGAAAATTAGAGCAACTTTATCAGTAGGGCCCGACGGCATTCCCTCCGCAATCCTCAAAACTTATCACGACATATTCACGCCGGTACTGTGCTCAGTATTTAACAACTCTTTAAGGTTCGGAACCTTTCCTGAAATGTGGAAAGTCGCTGCTGTTCTTCCGGTCCTAAAGTCGGGAAAAGAGATAATGTTTGTAACTATAGACCGATTTTTCTTCTCTTTATCTCCATTTTCCAAGCTCTTTGAAATGATCGTCCATCAATTCCTGTCTTTCAAATGTCGAGACTTAGCTATTCCCAATCAGAATGGCTTTATGAGCGGCAGATCAACGACTACATATCTTGTTAGTTTTATGTCTACCGCATCTCGAGTCATTTGTAACAGAGGTCAGTTAGACGTCGTCCCCTTTGACTTAAGCTAGGCCTTTGACGTAGTCAATCATACGATTCTTTTATCCAAACTTTCCTCCCACGAAGGATGAAGCTCAGTACACGTCTGATTGAAAAGCTACCTGTAAGCCAGAGAGAGAGAGGCGTATGTCCGAGTGAACAGCATGAACTCTTCGTTGTACAGGGCACGCTCTGGCGTTCCTCAGGGATTCTGCTTTAGGACCCCTTCTGTTCACAATTTTCGTAAATGACGTCTCTCTTTCTGTTTTAAGTTCTTCATTCCTGCAATATGCTTATGATATACAAATCTATAGATAAATAGTTACTGACTGCACATGATTGTTCTAAGCTCCAGAAAGATGCTTGTTCTTTCTACCGATGGTGCTCTGACAACGACCTTCTTTTGAACCCATCCAAAACCAAGGTCATGACACTTTCTCGGAAAACTCACAATACCTCTTCTGCATATAACATTCATGGGGAGACTTCGTCTCGAGTGAGTGTAATGAAAGATCTTGCAGTCATAGTTGATTCTGGCTTGCATTTCTCTGATCACGTTGCTAAGCTGGTTAACTCGTCATTGCGTATGTTGGTTGTTGCCTCTCGCTTAACCAGGGATTTCCAAAACCCGACTGCTTTTATCACGTTGTACTGTTCGTTATCCAGGTCGCATTTAGAATATGTCTCAGTTGTTTGGAATGGAATCTCTAAAACTCACTCCTTGGAAATCGAACGAGCGCAAAAAACGTTTGTTTCTGTCTTCAAACATCACTACATTAAGGAGGATGTTCACTGTTTAACATATCAGGCTGATTTAGAGCGCGTTGGCTTGCCTAGTCTCCAACGGCGTCGGGAGAACGCGGACTTACTATTTTTGTTTAAAACGCTGCATGGCCTCGTGAATGCTCCGAGCCTGTTTTCTCAACTGTGCCTTAGGGTTCCACGTGTTCCTACTCGGCTTCAGTCATATTTTACCGGAACTTTTAGTCCGGTAAACCTAATTGTTAGAATGGCGGAGCGTTGGAACCATTACTCTGACAAACTTGATATTTTCCACCCATGCTACAGGACGTTTGTGCTTTCTGTTAAAAAACTTGCCCTTGCAAGTTGAGCATTGCTGAATGGTTCTGGTATGTCTGATATTCGTCATCTACATGGCGCGCATTTTGGTGGTGCATTCGTTTGTCCTACGGTCTAGTGTTCTGTGTCTGCTGTTACTGCCTCGTATTTTTTTTAATAAACTTTTTACACCTGTACTGCTTAGTACTATGCTCAAATATTTATATTCTTTTTTTTATTCTCCCGAAACACACTATGTCTCAATTTCTGAGCCATATATAGTGTGTCGTGCATTATCTTTCTGTATTTTTGTGCATAACGTATTTTTAGAGCGCAGCTCTTAGGCGTCCGTTTCCGGGTTTCGCAACGTTGCCGTTGGCGTCGCCGTCGGCGTGACCGCGCTAAATTTAGCGGGGGAAAATGACGTCACATGACTTGGTGTCACGTCACCTATGAACAAATTCAGTTTCTCCGCTAGATGTAGCGGGAAAATTGACGTCACGTGACCTCAACACAAATTCAATTCCCCGCTAAATTTAGCGGGGAAAATGACGTCACATGACTTGGTGTCATGTCACCTATGAACCAATTCAGTTTCTCCGCTAGATGTAGCGGGAAAATTGACGTCACGTGACCTCAACACAAATTCAATTCCCCGCTAAATTTAGCGGGGAAAATGACGTCACATGACTTGGTGTCACGTCACCTATGAACAAATTCAGTTTCTCCCGCTAGATGTAGCGGGAAAATTGACGTCACGTGACCTCAACAGCAATTCAGTCCCCATAAACTCAGCGGGAAGATTGACGTCACTTGACTTGGTGTCACGTCGCCTATGAAGAAATTCAGTTTCTCCGCTAGATTTAGCGGGAAAATTGACGTCACGTGCGGAGGAGGAAGGGAAAGGAGGAGGAAGAGGAGGAGGGGACAGGAGGAGTAGGGGAGAGGAGGGGGAGGCGAGGGTACGGATGAGGAGGAGGAGGGGCATACCCTCCCCTCCGTAGCCTCCCCTCCTCCTCAAGAGCTGCGGTCTAATTTCGCGTTACAGAGATTTGTAAACGTCTTAATTTTTTATCCACTAGCGTACCTGCACCAAGACCTCAGGGTTGTTCCCGGGCATTGTACAATAAAGACTGATTGATTGATTCATATTATTATTATTATTACCATCATCATCATCATTACCGAAGTGTGCAAGCACAGAGCCCAATGCTGAATTCCTGGAAAATAAACGCTGAAAGGGAACCCGATGCTTGGGGAAAATGGGGAAAATCCTTCCGCCCGGCGTCTCATCCCGCGGCCGACGGTTACCGGCAAGAGCGTTTGCCACGCGGAGGTTCGGCTGCGCTGTGGCAAACACGATAATCCCTATCACCAACAGTGTTTATTGGGAAACATGGGTCGCCAGTGTCACGTTGTGGTCGAGCGGGACGCGGACGCACGGGGCCCGCGATGCCCGCGATATCCGCTGACCTGAGAGTCGTGGGAAACGCACGCACCCCATCGTCGTCGGGCGCACGGACACGCATGCGTACGGCCCGATCTGGTTTCTAGTTGTCATCACCTTTTCGGTACCATGAAATGAATCTCCGCGTAGACGCCATTTCGTGGTCATTTAATTCATTTTATTTACCCCCATATTACAAAATGGGCGATGGAGGCAGGAGAAAAAGCTGCAGAATTGCAGCTTGACGAAGCCCCTGCCCCCTACAGGCAGATCGGTCAGCGGAATAAAATTACATCATTTGAAACAAAAAAAAAAAAATTATGCACCACACCGAGAAGTATGTTATGAGGAGGATAATATTTCACGCAATCTATTCTTATTTAAATTTTCAATGCAGACACCTTGTTCTTTGAAAAAATTCAATACTGTTGGAAGTGTGTGCTGAATCATCTGAAGCCCGTAATTAGTTCTTGGACGTGGTACTCTCAAGGTTCCGGCGCTGCGCATATCGTATGCAATATTTTTGTTAGTTAATTTGGAAATTTGCCGTAATGGATGCATGATTAGGAAATTTAAGTGATGCCATATACATAGTTGCTAGCTTATATTTAAAATATTTTTTGATTTTTATTACTTTATGTTTACAGAAAAGAGGTTCAGTATGTGCGCAATACGACTCATTAGTTACGATGCGAATTGCTTTTTTCTGCAGCAAAAACAATTTATTAACGTTAGTACTTGTCGTAGCTCCCCAAACTAGATGACAGTATGATATACGAGGATTGAATAATGCATTGTAAATTAAAAGGTTTAGACGAGCTGGTAATATATAGCGATGCTTATATAGAATACCTATGGTGCTCGAAAGTTTAAGAGTAAGATTTTGAACATGCGAGTCACATAACATATGTTCGTGAAAAATTACGCCTAATGTTTTAACAGTAGTTACAAACTTAACCTCAGGAATTCATCATTAATTTTGTGGTGGCCTTACACACTGTACCTTTCGGTTTGAAGATAATTGCATTTGTTTTACTTTCATTAATTTTTAGAGAATGGGAAACAGTCCACCAACTAAGTTTTTCAAGGCATATATTTGCATGCGTAATTAAACTATCAACGTCTCTTCCTGAAAAAAAAATATACTGGTATCATCTGCATAAATGACAAATGAGGCCTTACTTGTGATAGTAACTATATCATTTCTAAATAGGTTAAACAACAATGGCCCCAAGACACTACCTTGAGGTACTCCTGTCCGAACTGCTTTCAGCATTGAAGAATATCCGTTTATTTCAACAGTTTGATGCCGGAAACTCAAGTAGCTTTCTATAAGAGTCAGGCAATGCTCTCGAATTCCATAAGAACATAGTTTTTCAAACAGAACTTTATGACTCAGACGGTCAAAGGCTTTTTCACGAGCTGCAAGCTGTTTTCCAGGCAGGGGTGCGATGCCCTTCCAAAATGTGGTTTTTGTACGGTATATGAAGAGACCGCCCCAAAGGTGGTGCAAGTGCTTTCAGCTTCAGAAGTGAGTATGTAGAGCAGGTGGACATACCTACCGACCTCTAAGTACCCGGTATCGGCAACGATACAGTGCAAATCAATATGGTACGCCCCTTGTATCCAATGCCTTCGCCAAAAGCCCAGGGCCGGCTTGCTACAAACAGCATCTTAGCCTAGACTGGGTGAAAAAAAAAAAAAGCCTGCACAGCCTGGGGCGCACGAGCGCTTGAGACTCGACTTGGGACGCCACTGCGCTCGTGCGGTATAGCTTTGGCAGTGCTTTTTCTTTCATCCTGTTTTAGCTGAGACGCTGCTTCTAGGAAGCCTGTTCATGAGCCAATAGACCGATCTCACGAAGCCCTCCACGCATGCGTGACAGCGCCATAACTGTAGTTCGTAGGAGGCAGACGCCAGTTCACGAGGCAGCTCATGCCGCCTCGTGCTCTGCTCGCGCAGACCTCCAGCAGGGTTGTCGCGCGTGCAGAAAGACTACAGCTCCCAGGATGCACGTCGGCAGCGGTTGCGTACTCAAACTAGCTGGTGAGATCGGTCTATTGCGCGAGTGGTAGGAGCGGGCTTTCTCTCATGCGATGACGAAGATTGAGAAGAACAAATAAGTGAACGATAGGCATATACTTATCGACGTTTTCTTTATCATTTGAACGCAGTTTTCATCATAGCATGGCAGCGAACGCGCTTCGACCATTCACGCCATGCTCGACTTGTGATAGAAGGTGGTACCATAGCCTCCTCTATATACTCACAAAGCCAGGCAGTTCGACGACTGAGCCAGAGTGCCCGGTCACAGATTAGGAGCGCGAGGAGTACTCGCCGCTGCAAAAGCTGTGCGCTGACGTCCAGGTTCCCCGAGAAATGACTCTTTGATGCTCTGTGCTACCAGATCCTCGCGTTCCAAATATGTGGCCGGGCACTTTATGGCTCCGTCGTTGAACTGCCAGACTTTGTGAGTATTGGCGACGTGCCGAGATAGGAAGCGTCGCGGTGGTCGGCCTTCCACGATTCGCCGAATGCTGACTATGACGTCAGCAAAGGAGTTCTCATGGACGGAAATAAAGAACTTCAGGACTTCAGTTTTCGACGGTGTTGGCAGTGTTAGTTCAAGGGCGCTAGGATTTCAAGCTTCCGCCTTTCCTGATTACAAACACTATCGAACTCGTTGTTCGCAAGGTAATGACGTCACGAAAGGTAACCATACGAGGGCACCACCGGAAACATCTCGCTGCTAATGGGGAGGCTACGCTCTAACCGCTCATTCACACTGGAAGCGGATCCGGGTTCGCAAAGCGGTTGCAGACGCGGTTGTATAAAGATCCAGTACAAGTTCACGCACACTTGATGTCATCGAGTGCGCGCGTATACTATGTCTTCATGCTGTCACGTATCACAAGCCACTTCGCAAACGCGAATCCGCTTCCATCTGAATGAGCAGTAACCGAGTGTGAACGCACAAGCACGCGCAACTAAAGCACTGCGGAAGCCAGCGAGCTCGCGCGTGAGTCATACCGCAGTTGACGAAACGAGTCGATGGACGCGATCCAGAAGCGTCAAAATTGTCACGATTTTCGTTCTTTCGCCGTGCGTGCTTTATGACCAACTATTTTAACCAAACACGGGGAGAGTTCGCCATGGCCTTACCTGTTTATTCTTTCCAATTATGTTTGTGTAGCACTTTGACTATGGTTGTGGAACAATATACTGCTAAGTATCCAGATTGCCAAGTAAAAACTGATGGTAGTTTTAAAGTCAGAGCTCATAAACCCGTAGTAACTGTCTGTTAGCCTGATTGTCAAACTGACGACATTTTTTCTGAGATATGTCACAAAACAATATAGGATTGAAACATGGCAGTGTGCGAGTTAAATCCGCGCTCCGGAGCGCGAAAGTTTTGGCGCTCCGTTCACTAAAGGGACCGGAGCGCCGCCGGAGACTCGAGCGCGCTCTTCGTGCACCGAGTATTTCTCGGAGAGCGAGTATCATCATCATCATCATCTTTGCGCTCCGTGACGTCACACCTACAAACAAGATGGCTGCGCTGACCGAAACGTTGTCGAGACGAGGGGCGCTTCTGGGCGGCTGCCTCCTTTCAGTTGACTAGTGCTTAATCTAGCAGTGAAAACAATTCGATTTGAAAGCCAAGACAGTAATTAGCGTTCCGGAATAGGTTTGTTCGTGCATCTCGCCTGGAAACGAATCCATCTATCGAACGGTAGCGTGCCGATAGCTCAGCGACCGTTGTCGAGGTGAGAAATCAGTCGAACCGCTGTCCTTTATATAATGCTTAGCCCAGTTCCAGCGAATAAAGATACTCCGATTGGAAAGCCCAAAATATCAGTTAGCGTTTCTGAAGATGTTTGTTCATGCATCTCGCCCGAAAACGTATTCATCTATCGAACGGCAGCGTGCCGATAGCACAGCGACAGAAAAGTTGTCGGGGTGAGAAGATATTCGAACCGCTGCCCTTTTTAGAATGCTTACCCCAGCGAATAAAAGTACCGTATTTTCCGGGCTATAGTCCACGGACTATACATGTTTGAAAGTTAAAATTTTAGGCTGTGGGGACTATACAGTAATTTCTTTTTGAATATCGTTCATTAGGACGAGACGTGACGGATTTTGTGAATGAAAGAGTATGCTAATAATGATCTATGTATAATACAAGCTTCTTTGTGAGCTAATAAACCAGACATTTGCGATAGTGTGCCGTGTATGAAAAGACCTTCGTGTCGGCTATGCACCATATGCGGACAATGCACGGCGTGCGGACTATCTACGCAAAAACTTTTATTTTTGACTCCAAATGTTCCCCTGCGGACTATATACCGGGTGCGCACTATAGCCCGGAAAATACGGTACTTTGACTGGAAAGCCAGAACACCAGTTAGCGTTGCAGAAAAGTTTCGTTAATGCATCTCGCCTGGAAACGTAATTGACGCGCTATCTATTAAACGGTGGTGTGCCGCTATCGGCGTAGCACATTGACGGGTTTTGCGTCTCGCGCTGGAAGACAGCATGGAACATCTGGCAAGTTTGACAGTTTCCTGCATGCGTGGACAAGCGGGTCCAAGAATGTTGTCTCTCATTTAAATCTAAACAGCATGCATGGCGGATATATATTGATCGGTCAAGGTAACTTTCGCATATGTGCTCGAAGCAAGTCTTCATACCTTTCAGGAATATTAAAACGCTCGTAGAGACTTCATAACGTCGCCGTCTCTATTACTTTACACTCTGCCGCATCCACACGGGCCTAATTAATTTATCTTTGAAATAATCTCGGCTTCTGCCACCCGTAACCAGCTGCCGGGTTCGTCATAACCGTGCGGTCGGAAGGACCTCGTGTGACTCTTCGATAGTTTCGGTGTCTCGGAGCGTTGGAGTAGGGGTAGAGGGGCGCGGACTTAACGCGCCCAGTTAAGACATGCAAATAAAAAGAGCGATGTCAGAGGTTGACCACGAAGCATCGTATAGCAAGGCAACACAACCTAAAAATATTAAAAAATTGACATTTTTTTTTTTAGGTTAGATAACATACAAAAGCTGCTTTCCCATTTTGAGCGTCGGAGTGTTTCCGTGTTGCCAACCACAATTCCCTCGTGCAGTTCCCAAACCTGACAAGTGACAACTGACCGTTTTGTGTTACGCAACGTATAAGCGCCAAAAAGTCACAATTTCGCTCTTAATATTGTTTTTTTTTTAAATTTATTTACTTCTTTCGAACCGTCGCACTTTTGGCGGGCGGACACTCCGAAGCGACGCGCCGAAAACTCGCAAAATCAGGATACGTTTTTGGCGCACTTTGTTTTGCCCTAGATACGTATACGCCGAGGGCAACGAGCGCCAGCGTGCCGTCCTATCTTCCCGACCGGGTCCAGCTACTGCGAACTTCTTCTCCCTATCGCTCTCGCGGCGTCCGCTAGAGGGCTTTGCGCTCGGCAGTGGAGCGAATCGGGCGACAAGACAAAAACAAAAAGCAATAAAAATAATAATAAAAAACCCACTCCGACGCCAGTCTGAGTTCCGGGCTAGAGCCACTATCACAGTGTTGTTTTTTTGTTTTCATCTTGCGGCGTGGTGATGGAAGAGACGGGCATTCGGCCATGGCAGGCACCTGCGTGGACGCCCTTCCTCTGCGCTCTGCTCGACGCGGTTTTTTTTATATTTTTTTATTGTTCGTTATTGTTTTTCAGTTGGAAGCCGGGTTAGGTTCCAGCGAGGCTGATTCTAGACGTACTGGTAGCGAGGCCGTTGATAGGGTTGTGTGTTTCCCGGAGTCTGCTGGAAGAACCGAGAGAGTCGTCAGATCGTTTCGATAAGTCGACCGAAGAAGCGAAGTTTATTACATACATTCAGCGAGAGTTTACGAAACGCGAGGCGACGCGAGCGTTATTGCTCGGCAGCCAATGGCACATTGTTGTTAGCCGACACCCAAGGACAAAGCCAGACGCGCGTGAATATAATAAGCTGAAGAATACCATGCGTTCGAACAAACAGTAAACGTTGTAATGGAGACGCACCTAAAAAAGTTATGCGTCTTAGGTTTTCTATTTCGATCTTATTAGTATAGGAGCGTCGTAACAGCCGATTAACATTTCGGTGTAGCTCAGGGCTGGCTCGGGGATGCCGTCGATGACGTCACGATGCTGTAGACAGATCCGATCGCTTCGATCAGAGCCAATCAAAGCTCAGCATCTTGATGTTACCACAGCCCCATGCAGCGAAAGAAGCAGACGAACTTACTGAGCGCAAGTTCGTCTGCTTCTTTCTACGGGGCTGTGGTGGCGTCAAAACGCCGAGCTCTGATTGGCTCTGATCGAAGGATAGTGGGTATGCCTCAAGGCAGCTTGCTTTCATGTCTACCCACTATCCTTCCAATCAGGGCCAATCAGAGCTCGGAGTCTTTCTGACGTCACCACAACCCCCTGCAAAGAAGCAGACGAACTTGCGCTTCTGCATTAAAGTCCGTTCCTAACTCAAATGTTTTGAAAAAGTGCTTTGGCTTTCCTTTAAGCTGTCTGTGCATATCGACGCGGCCAATGGACGCGCATTAATTGAGCGTGCATTGGCTGCCGTTGTCGAAGGTAGAGCGGCCGGCCTGTAGTCACTGACAGAGGGAGACTCTGACAGTGGCTACAGGCCGGCTGCTCTACCGTAATTACGCAAACTATTGCATCGTAGCAAGCGGGGTCAAGTGAGTTTGACGTTTCCGATATTTTTCGGCCCCCGCTGTCCCGTTCATGTGCGGCCATCGATCGAGCTGGACGTCCGAAACCGAAATACGAGGGAAAAGCCCGCACGGCCTATATCTTACGTGGGTCAGTGTAGTCACGTACCACATTTTATTGTCGCGTGAAAAGATGCCGCATATGCAGCGGCGGAAACAAGTGGTGGAGCGTTTGTTTTCTTCTTCTTTCAGTATAGAGCAAGAATGTGAAATCGGCGTGAATAAATGCCAGTCCGACAGGCGTTACACTCCCGGAATTGGGGCCTTCGGCAAAAAAGGGGCTTGCTCGTAAGGCTCTAAAGAATGCCCCCACCGTGGCGTGGAAGGAGGAGAGAATGTTCGAAAATTTTCGCGTATACGTGACGACACGTCTCACGAAACTTCGGCAAATATTATTCGGTCGGATAAAAAGATCAAAGGGCGGCGGCGCGTTTGATCTTTGGGCGGCTCCTTTACACAATGTAACTTGGATTCCTGCAAGATTAAGGTGTCGTCACTTTCTAAACCCCCCCCCCCCTAAAAAAAAAAAGAAAGGTGGATGCATTATTGCAGATTAAATGAAATAAAACGCCGTATATTTAGAAGGCGACCTAATTGGTATGCAGTTTGAATACAGGTACCACGTTTTTGTATTTAGGCATTCATTTATTCCGAGTACCTTCTTTTGTAATGCCCTTCTAAAAGGAGAATATTACATAAGGACATACATTCAAAGATCGTGACACGCCCTTTTTTGGAAGAATTTTCTTCCGAGTGAAGTGGTCAACGAAGGGTGCTTTTCGGCGAGTTGCAAGCGATGGCTTCGCCCGAGGTGAAGAAGAGGAATCTTATCCGAATGTGTACCTATCAGACTCTCTGCAAAACGAGTTATAATAAAATCATTACGAATTTTCGCGTATTGTAGAGATTTTATTGATCCACACAGCGTAGTCCGCGAGAAAAAGAGTCCGCATGTTTTTCTCTTGCCCTGAGATGAATAGGTGGTTTTGTAATATAGGACTTGGTTCATGCGGGAATTAACACCTTTTAAAGAATATAAGATCGAAAGCGACCTTTTTCAAAAATGACTTCAGTGCCCCTTTAAACTCGCTTCGTCAGAAACAGAAATCACGGCATACAAGATGTTAATAAGGCCTTTACTATAGAATACGCGTGTGAAGTCTGGGAACCGCGTAATAAATATCTAGTTTCAAATTTGGAGCAGGTGCAACGGCGTCCGTTACGTTTTGTCTACTCCTGTTACAGAAGGCTAAACTCTGTGTCACCTCCTTATGGTAGAGCCCATCTGCCCCTCCTTAACATACGAAAGAAGAATAAACGACTCGATCCTTTTTAAGACATAATGAATAACCTCGTTCTTGTAAATAAACAACAGTATATAAATGAAAGCTTGTCGACCCGCAATAAGCGTACTAGATACGTGGAAGAGCCGAAGTTTTCTAAGGATTGTTTTGAGTATTTATTTTTCTTGCAAACAGCGCGAGAATGGAATGAGCTTTCCGCACATGTCGTGAGCTACTAGAAGTCTGGAACAATTAAGTTCCCTTATCTCGGACATTTCTGCCAGCAGTACCTGATTGGTTCACCTGCTGTATTGTACTTTTGTATTGATGTGTGCGTTTTGTGCGCGTGATTCTATGTGATTGTGTAATACCACTCCTATCTTGGTCCTGCATAGGACCGATAGTATTCCAAATAAAATAAATATATGCATTACATTTTCCCGCTACATTTCGCGGGGAAACAGTATTTCTTCGCATGACGCGTGATGTCGATTCAACGGCTAAATTCTGCGCGGAAACTGCATTGGTGTATTGGGTCAAGTAAACCTAAGGCCTCGTGACAGCGGGTCACGTGACGCCAACGTTTTGTTAAATTAAGCGGCGATATTTACGGACAGACGGACACATTTTTTGAGGTTCGGGGATTTTGTTTATCAAAACGCATTCCATGCTTTCATACATAGCTCTAGATTTATGTCATTTTAGTCTATAAATATGGCGTCATTCTGTTTCAATTTAGCTTTTTTTTTCGTTAATGCATGATAACCTACAAGCATTTGAATGAGCAGCCTTAATCAAGATGTCTTAGATGATATGGATACGTGCCTCATCCATGGCCGAATCACAGCCTCCCCTGACGTCAGTACAAGACACTCGTAATCTTCCTCTCTTGTCCTTCGCTCGGCCAGAACGTCGACTCTCAAAGGATACGTCAAGGCTTGAGAGCATAGCGGACGTACCGTTAAGTGTTACTACGGGCAGCAATGAATCCTGTAAGGAGCGGCAGGAAGCGTTAACGACCCAATTCCGCCGCATAAATTGCCGGACACCGCGAATGCTCCCGTCTTCCTCCGCGCTCCGAGATGAACCGAGTCCCAGGCGTACACAAGGGCCGTGCTATAATTCGGATCCTCTCATTGGTGTAACCGGCTGAAGGTCGTAGTGACGTCACACCGTCTCGACAGCCGATTGGGTTATTTGAACGAAGGCCTTCTTCGAAGGATACACGATTGGTTGAGCTGCGTTCGTAGCCCTGGTCATGGTTCATCTGACTGTGAACGTGTTTTTTTTGCGGCGATATAGGTTTAGAACCAGGAATGAGACTGCCTCTCCGATGCCGCCCCAGGGATGCGTTATGGAGCCGGCGCTGTCTCGATGACGGCCGAGGATTCTTTACAAAGTCATGCGGCTGTGTCGGTTGGGTGGGGATAAGAAGGCGTTGCATGTTTTCTGTAACTCTGGGGAAATTTCGCCTTTCGCGAGATTCTTCCTCCTACGCAAATCATTATTGTCTTTAGCGGTGTTGTAAAACGAGCTTGATATCCCCCCTCCTCCCCCCCTCTCTCTCTCTCTCTTTCTTTTTTGGAGAAAAGGTTAAGTATTTTAATAAAAAACGGTGCCGTATTTTTCTGTTTTCTTTTTCTTTTCAGAGCGGCTTTTTTGCGGCTGAGACGAGGGCTGACGTTCGACGATAAAAGTTTAATGACATTCTTGAATGTTGGTAGTAAGGAAATATGGAGATATGTGCGTGCAGCAAACCAGATTGCGTTACGGGATTTGTAAGCGCCTTTGCTGGATTAATTTATTGCAATGTCGAAGTATTTCGACTTGCTTCATTATCATCCTGTCGTATTTGTTCTCGCAATTCTTACTTTCGCGTACGTTAATATTGGACGTAAGAACACAATACAAATAACTAAAGTCGCATTCATGTGATGCACGGTCTTGCAAAAAACGCACACCAGTACACCATACTCGGAATTCCATGTAGTCGTGTTGCGTGTAGTGTTATAAAGGTCAGTCAGATCTAATGGGTGTCCTGTATTTCTGCTGTAAATAAGAAATTTAGCCAGTGCGGCACCACTGCTGGGCCGGGGTTTTTAGCGCGTACCACGCAGCAGTGATACACGACGCACGCCGATACAATCCTCATCCAGACTGAAATGGGTAGGGGTGGGGGCTTGAATCCAGGATCCCTCGATTCTGCAGCGCAAGCTGCTTACGTTCTACGTGCTCCAGCTGCGGTCCGTTTAACGCACTCAAGAAATCATCCCCCGTATACTACAAAAAAAAAAAATCCTCTCTTCGGTTGTTGTAGAACCTTCTCAGGCAGCAGAGGGGGATCGGTGACTGTGTGTGTCGACGTGGAGCAGCTCGGAGCACGTGGAGCTAGAGCTCCCGCTGTAGAACCCTGGGATCCTGCGTTCAATGGATCAATCCTCACCACTACCGAGTTCGATCTGGACGCGCATCGTACCAACGTACGGTCGTGTATCACCACTGCGACGTTGCACGTTAACGACCCTGGGCCAGCAGTCGTACTACATCGGCTGAATTTATCATCTTCAGCGAAGACAGCCCATCGAGGCGAATGAACTCTTCGCAGTCTAAGCGCACACGCAGCACAATTATTCGCGTGTCGTATGCCAAAAAAATGCATGAACCGCTTTGAAAAAAAAACGGCGCTAAAAATATTCATCGTCTACAAATACTAGGGAGACTAGGGAAAACGAGAAATGACGCGACACAGAAGTCGTAACTTGTCTGTCGTGTCGGCATCCTCCTTTCTCCCTAGCCTCGGTTTTGTTTCTGTCTATTATGCTCAACCGTCACCAGCTCGTTTGCGTCCCAACCTTCTGCCTATCCATCGTCAACTGTAAATATAAAATTAACGTCAGCGTCCCTTTACTTGGGGTGACATTTCATGAGGAAAAGATGCGGCGTGCGCCGCCGTTCCGTCGATCTCCCTAATACAGTAAACTCGGGGCTGGAAGGGAAGGAAAGGGGGGGGGGTCTAACTTTAAAAGTTGGGAACGCAACGTGGCAGCTTTTTACGTCGACGGGTATACGACAGCTGCGCGATGACACGGGGCGCCCCGCCGAACAGGAACGACCTGGTCTGGCAGGTATAGGGGACGTTCTTAACGCCGTCGTCGGCGGAAGATTCCCAAATCCTGACAGGTGTTTGGCTTCTTCTAGCGTCTTTAATCAGCGAGGCAGGAGTCACCTCGAGAGTAGACCGAGTCTCGGGTTATGAGGTTGCTCCATCGCAGGAGCATCGGAGGTCACAGCGGAGTCGATCCGGTCATGACGGCTGCACAGTTTGTTGAGCGCTACGCGAAATAGGGAGAGGCTACTTTTCCCGCAAAGCATTTGAAAGAGCGAATCACTGCGCTGTCTACGGAGAGTCCTGAGAAAACTTGTACGCGCGAACAAAGCCGGACACGACGATGGGGAAACGGACATGCGCCCGTCAGTGTCCGCATCTACGTATCCGGCACTGTTCGCGCGTTTCCTCAGCATCGGACATGTACACGTTACCACCCCCCCCCCCCCCCCCAAAACAAAAAAAAGAAAAAAGTATTTAAATGATGTTATTTGCATGTAACGGTACTTAGGCACCGGGACGCACGCACACACAGCCACACACACGTGAACACACAAACCGATAAACATGAAAGCAGTTAATCAACATCGCCGATACTATTGCGACGAAATGGCGTCGATGTTTTTAAGTTTTCCCACCTTTTATTGCGTACGCACGTACTTTCATGCTATATAAAAAAACACCGAGCGGGAATGGTTAACAGCCCTGTTATGCTACGCACTAAAACCAATAATAATAATAAAAATAAGGTTAGGTAGGCTATAGGTATTGGCTGTTTGAGAAACGCAAGGCGGGGCAAGACATCTTTTAATTGCTCCGCAGCCTTTCGCGTATTATTGCAGTATGCGCCGAGCTCCGAAGTACAAATCACAAAGCAGGAAGCGAGAGCGTAATGAACCACGTCCTACTTTCCTTCAGCTGTCCCAGAGTCCTTTAGCAGAACTATTAACACAAAACTGGCCTGAACCAATGGCAACAAATCTTCGCCTTCCTTGATTGCGGTGGCGGCATTTCGAGAAAAAAAGAAAGAAAGAAAAAACACGTACAGAATAAAACAAGTGGGTAGTGTGGGACGTTTCTCAGAAGCTTAGAAATGGGCTTTATCGAGCCCTCTTGTATTCTTTGCTCGGCCCTGGCTTTGATTAAGCTTCGAGTGAGAGAACCTACGAAAGCTGGGGGAGAAAACATTTTCAATCTGCGATCTTGAAATTACGCTCGGCACCGCTGTGGGACCTCGAACTTTTCAACTCCTAACGAGGCCTCTGCGGTGCTAAGCTCCGCGCCTCCGTTTAATATCTCTTCAGCCCATTGGGAAGAGATATCTTGATTGCCGCTTCTCCACTTTATGTAAACGCCCGCGACCGATTGCTTAGCCAGCGTCTCACGAGACTATACTACGCGGCAAAAGACTATTCGCTTTGGGACATTCTGTCCCAAAACTTCCCGGAAGGATTTTTTGTAGTCGGCAACGCCGCCTGGCGGGGCGACGTTTCGGGCGGAGAAGTTAGTGGGGATCTAAGCTTCGAAACGAGACCGGTCTCAGTTGCCTGCGGGCAGTTGTTGAGGCAGGTCACGCTCCGCGCAGAGATATCTACTGCACCCTCGTCGAGAAAAAAAATGGACCAGTTTTTGGAGCAGCGTTATGCAATCAAGTTTTGTGTGAAACTGGGTAAAAACGGGGCGGAGACGCTCGAAATGCTTCGGAAAGCCTACGGTGACGACGCGATGAAACAAAGCCAAACTTTTATGTGGCACAAGAGGTTCCGGGAAGGTCGGGAGTCCGTCAACGACGACGACCGCTCGGGACGCCCGTCGACATCACAAACGGACGACTCGGTGCAAAAAGTGCGTCAAGTCTTGGACAAGGACCGGCGATTAAGTGTTCGGATGATCGCAGAGGAGTGTGGAATACCCAAAACAATCGTTCATCGCAATTTAACGGAGGATCTTCAAATGAGGAAAGTCTGCGCGAAAATGGTGCCAAAGGTCCTGACGAGTGAGATGAAGGAAGAGCGTTTGTTGAAGTGCCAGGAATTGCATGAACGCTACGAAACGGACCCAGAATTTTTGGACAGAGTGATCACAGGGGACGAGACGTTGATGTTTGAGTACGATCCCGAATCAAAGCGTCAGAGCAGCGAGTGGCACACCACGGAGTCTCCTCACCCGAAAAAAGCAAGGATGAGCAAATCGCGAATCAAGGCAATGCTCATTGTGTTTTTTGACAGAAAAGGTGTGGTTCACAGTGAATTCGTGCCACAGGGACAAACAGTCAACAAGGAGTTTTACTGTGAAGTGCTCAAACGGTTGCGCAACAGGGTTCGACGAGTCCGAAAAGAAATTCGCGACAATTGGATCTTGCACCATGACAACGCGTCAAGCCACACCGCGCTCATTGTCTCCGAGTTGCTGGCCAAAATGGGTGTGGCAACGCTGCCCCAGCCGCCGTACAGCCCCGATCTGGCACCACCGGACTTCTTTTTGTTCCCAAGAATCAAAAGAACCCTGAAAGGAACTCGGCATGGGACGCTGGAGACGGTAAAAGCAGCTGCGACGACCTCACTGAAGGAGGTTCCCGTTGACGGCTTCCAGGGCGCCTTCACTGATTGGGTGAAGCATTGGCAACGGTGCATCGAAGCAGGGGGAGAATATTTTGAAAAGTTCTGAAAAGATCTGTAAACTAATATTAAATAAATGATTTATAAAAAAATATTCCGGGAAGTTTTGGGACAGATTTTGTATGCAAACCGAGTGCTCACCAAACTTGCACGGAACGCGCGAACTTCTTATCTCAGCGTGGAGCACGTGGAGCGAAAGCTCGCGCTGCAGAATTCAGGGACAAAGCCGTACATAGAGAGAGTTTGGTCAGGGGAGGCGCGGGCAGAGCCAGGGCGTGCACGAAACGCAGAAGTGGGCTTGACGTGCTCTCTTGGCCTAACCAGAAGCCGAAAAGAATCCTTAGCGGTGGTAGCGAGAAACATTTTTAATCATAGTGTATATGCTGTTAATAAGCGCGTAAGAGTGAAATGTACTAACCCTTCCTGGTTGAAAATAGGGTGCACGTGATGTTTCGATTATGATCATGCAGAAACATATGTAAGAAACGAATCTGTCGCTCGAACTCTGTTTTGCTCGAACAGAGTGTGACCGCTCGGACGACAGATTCCAGGCCCTCAGCGCCTGGCGTTCGTGTTTTGTCGATCGTTCCGCTAGTCGCACTCTTCCAACCATGATTTTGGATGACCGTGATTGAAACATCACGTGCACCATATTTTCAGTCACCGAGAGTTACTCCGACGCACTTATTAATTTCGTTTATCGCGACCACCACCAGGGTATTATTTACGGCTCCTGGTTGGCCACATTCGAATTTGTGAAGACGCCCTAGAACACGCCCAGCCCGCTTTCGGCCAATGGCGCCTCCTCATTTGTCTCCTATACTTCCCAACGAATGGCCAATACTCTCTGCCCAGGGATCCTGGGTTCAATGCCAGCCCTTGCCCGTTTCGATCTGGATGAGCATCGTACCACGGCGTGCGCTGGGTCGTGTATCACTACTGCGTGGTTCACGTTAAAGCCCAGGCTAGCGGTTGTACTGCACTGGCTAAATTGCTCTTCTATACAGCTGCTGGAGGCAAGTCGCCCTTTGAGGCAGACCAAGTTCAGGTTTTAAGAACAAACACACACCCCAATTTGTTTTTGGTCTTATTTCGTGGGAATGCTATCCCGGTGGAAGCCGAAGAAATACTCCATGACGTAAGAGGTGGATGGGAATGCCCGATCAGGGGAGGCCGCTAGCTTTTGGACGTCATCACTGTGAAGTTGAGTGCAGGTGCAGACATTGGGCACGAATGCTGCGTCGTCGTCGGCTGCTCCTCGTGTCCAATCAACGTGTCGAAAGACGCTCGGCTTCGGGTTCGGGCCCAATGACCGAGTTGGCGCCATCGGAGTGTGATGACGTCACGTGGATGCAGTGGAGGCTCTTCACGGGCTTTGATTATTCTAGGAGGTGTTATAGCTGAACGGAGGGTGAACGGGAACAGCAGCAAAATGATCGGCTGGCCTAGTTGGTTAAACATTACGAAAATTAAAAAGCGCGAAGGACAAGGACAAGAGAGAGACTACACAGGACAAGCGCTTATTCGCAACGTTCACCTGTGGGAAGGTATATGTGGGACAGTCGGGAAGATGCATCAACGTAAGGCTGAGAGAACACGCGCTAGCCTCTACAATCCTCTCCGTCGGGGGCATCTCTGCTCTACATGTGAGGGACTGTGGATGCGCCCCGCTACTGCTGTCCAACACAAGGATCCTGGAGGAGGTGTCTAGATAAGCGAATCCTCGAGAGATAAGCTTGAAGCCGAAGTCATAGCGACCAAAGGAGACGCCTCCATCAGTGCTCCTTCGGTGACTTTGTCATCAAAAGAATTAGAGTACATGAAACATTTCTTAGATATTCTTAATTTGCTTTACCTTTCCTCTTTTCTTTTTTTTTAATATATTTACTAAGTCATTTTTTACTGTCACTTTATTCATGCCCACCATCTCCTTTTGTTTATACTAATTTCCTTCTTTTTTCACTTTTCTAATTCTCAGTCTTTACAGAACCTACCACTCCTTTCTAATAAATATTTGTAACATTTAACGTTAGGGGTTCTTCATCTTCCTCATCTTCCGAATTAAAACGTCAGTTGCGAGTAAGCGCTTGTCCTGTGTAGTCTCTCTTGTCCTTGTCCTTCGCGCTTTTTAATTTTCGTGAACGGAACAGCGCCTGCCCGCCCGGCGATGTGTCTTTTTCGCCACGTCTTCGCAGTAAGGCACTGGCGACTGCCAAAATCATCGGCTATTGGATGGCTCATTTAGTAGAAACATGGTGCCAACTGAATCGAATCATCCAATGACATGACGGTTTCCGCACTTTGCCATAAACCTCCATGCGAAAAGGTGGCGATACGCACACCACACTCCAGAGTAGACAAAAACAAATCGTGACTTTCTTTGTGTGTGGAAATATGAAATAAATCAAAATTATTTTATTGAAATCAGGATAATTTGATTTAAGTCACTGAGCTAAAAATAATAGTTCTTTTTTACAAGATACATTTTTTTAAATCATGGCAGATGAGTTGACCAATGCGTGCGATCAGCGATAATATTGAGTGACGAAATAATTACTGCAACTATAAAGTAGTATAATTAATAACATTTTCTAAATGTAAACCTGCCAAGTTTGAATGAAAGCAGCTTGATTTTTTTATTTAGTTCAAAAGCTCTATTAGCCCTATTTGCATGTTTTTCACGTTCCGATTTGTTTGTAAAGGGGAGGATTTTTCTTGTTTTCATTTCTTTATTTTTTTGCGTTTTGATTTGCTTTACGTAACTGACCAATGAATGGATGGAGAAAGAGAAAAGGGAGAACGAGAGAAGAGAAGAGAGAAAGGGGGATGATTGAAAGGCGAAGAGGTTAGCCTGAGCGCATGTCTCTAGCGTGACTACTCTACACTAAGGGGATAGGGAGGAAAAGATTCACAAGATGATATGAGATGAGAAAGGGTATATAAACGACGATGAGGTGATCAGAGTGACGTTATCTCACACTTTAGAACAGTGGTCTCAAACTCATTTGAGTGTGGCGGCCAGATAGCCCACACCGGAAAGGTCGAGGGCCAACGTAAGATGCGGGGGGGGGGGGTCATAAGATTTCAAAGATAAGAGACCTCGGTGCTCTATGCTTTTTGTAAACTCACAGTTTATCCAGTGACATCTTTAGATTTGATTTGTTTACATGACTACTTTAGGCCCTAACATGACGTGATAACAAGAATTAAAATAACATCGTCCCGAACTACGGGCTGGCATTTTTAATAGAACAAGAGAGCAAGTACACTGTCGTTTCCGTTGCTCAATTCCCTCAGGAATTAACACAAGCTCAACATGTATCTGAAACCAGATCAGTTAATTTGACAGTTCTTGCTTGCCTGACGATTTTTATTATCAGAACACTGAACAAATACTTGTCTTTTAATGGTGATATTTTTTTGAAGGCGAGAATCCCGAGATCTTAGCTTTATCTTTGGCAGTTGCTCCTGCTGATCGAGAGTTCGCACATAGCCGAGATGCATCCTTCAACGAATAGCTCGCACTTGCAGCCTTGGAATTGTTTTATATTACAAAAAATGCGGGGACGCAAAAAAAGAAAATAAATGAATAAAGCGAAGCAAAGGGCAATTGAACACAGATAAGTATAAACTACTTGAATAGGTGAAAAGAGCAGAGCTACTTTTCGAGCGAAAATGAATCGACGAGATGAGATCACTATGTCGCATGCCATTTCTAGCGTTCGAGACATGGGAACCGGGGCTCGTAGCCGGTTGCCTGCGGGCCGCGTACCAGCGAGTCGCGGGCCGCATGCAGCCCGCGAGCCGCGTGTTTGAGACCACAGCTTTAGAGGGTCAGTGCCAGACGTGTTTCGTAAAATGCAATCAATGTGTTTGTAGCTTTTACGAAACATTGAATTGAGTCACAGTCTGTCAAGCATTTTCTCCGCGGTAAATGGTCTATCATTCATGCTCGACGGTGTCTTCTCAAGTGCCGTATCTCTCGATGGCGTAAGGCGTTAATACGATGAGGAGGTGTTCTATGGTGTCCGGGGTGTAGCACGCTGCGACAGTTTGAACTAATGGCTTTCTTAATGCAATGAAAAAAAAATAGCTTGTGAAAGCCATTTCTAAGACGTAATCTGCGGATTGTGGTTTCTGTTCGGTGAGGGGAGACCGCATTGCAAATGCAATATCATATTGGGATGCAGGGAGTCCAGGCTGGCATGAAAGGAATCAGAAGATCCCCACATAATCGATGTAAATTTCTTGGTTTTTGACGAAGTGCCGAGAAAGTATCAGTTCGAAAGGATGCGATCGCAACAGTTGTAATGTTTTTGTGAGAGTTTTTGGAGCTTTTTCAGCGCTTTCTTAACCGATGATATCACAGTCACCGAAAATCTACTGAAATAAAAATAAATAAAAAAACTTGGCCGGCCAGCAGGATTGTTGTTTGCATGTGATGTTATTGTAGAGACGAGGAAAAAAATACACAGACTGTCTCATTATTGATTGGAATGCTTGTAAAACGGTTTCTGTGCCTGCGAAGAGGACCTATTTATCAGGCGTTTGTGCATTTATCTACTTCGGGGCTTAGTAAAATGGTCATCAATTCTGAAGCACTTGACGACGTACTTCAGAGACAGCTAAATGCTTAACAATGTTTTCTTTTTGTTGTCTGTAACAGAAGCAGCACTAATAGTCGAATTGAATCCATTAGAGGAACCATCTGTAAATATATCTGTGTAGAATATTGTACCTTGTGCAGATCATCCACAATACGCATTGTTGAAGTACTGATGTTGTGACACCAGTTTTTATAACTGAACCTTCGTGTTTATTCTTTAAAGTGGGAAATACATAGTGGACGTGTCTGAATTTATAAGAGGGGCGAAGCCTCGTTGGCACAAGATTGTTGTGTCTGAGAACAAAACCCAAAACTTTTGAATGTTTCCCACTGGAAGGAACGTCGGCAAGGTGATGTATTCGATGTCTGGTTGAGTGCTGAATGTGTATACTCTCGCAGTACCGTAAATTTGAAGAACCGGAATTGGATAGTGGCGTGCCTCGACAATAGCGGCTGATGCGGAGGTCGATCGCAGAAGGCATAGACACGCACGAAGAGCGTGTGCTCGAAAATTTCGAAGTATACTTACGTTAGTCCTTAGAAGTTCCATCGAGTGCTTGGAGGCGATATCGGAGATAGCCTACGAAAATAACACAACAAATACAAAGCATAAAAAAAATAAAACGGATGAACGCCATGTAGATTTTCTTATGAAGCGTGCCGAGATGATGTACGCAACAAGTTTCCTTTTAGGTGGGTCCACGCGAGGAGTTCAACTTTTTTTGCTCGTGTTTAGCCCGATATAAATATTTCTTTCCTCGGTGATTATTCGATCTAAATATACACACATGGACGTAGAAAGAAAGCGTCGAATGATAGAAAAAATGGTAAATAAAACTATATTTCTTGAGGCTATTTTTGCGAGAAAAAAGTTCGATTTAAATTATCACGGTAAACCTGCTCTAATTTAAATCACGATTTGAATCATCTTGATTTCTATTCTCCAACCTGTCACACTGGAAGCAATTTGGAGAGCCTACTTTCCCGCAAAGCGGGCAGGGGATCCAATCAGCGCAATGTATATATACGGCAGGAGCTGAGCGAATGACGATGCCGATAAGCACGAGCTTAACACAGTGTCCGCACCACGATAGCCTCCTATATACTGACAACGCCCTGGCAGATCGCCACAAAGGAGCGGCCGCCGAAATGGAAAAGGTAGAGCGGCAGACAACGGATGAGAGGAGAGCCACGTGATTGGCGCCCCGCTGCGGCGAGACGCCGAAACACACTTTTCCGAGCGAACAAGTGTGTTTCGGGTCCTCGCCGCTGCAACAGCTGTGCGCCGACGTCCAGGTTCCCCGAGAAATGGCTCTTTGATGCTCTGTGCTACCAGATATGCGCGCCCCAAATCTGCTACCGGGCAGTCATGGCTCCGTCGTCGAACTGCCAGGCTTTGTGAGTATAGAGGAGGCTATGACTCACTGAGCACGACGCACGCGCAACGTTCAGTGCCACGGCTAGAGGCTAGTTTCGAAGGTCTACACGCATTTTGATCCCTGCCATTCGTCGATCTCCCTCCGAAGAGTGCAGTGACTCCTGGTGCTTTGCGGGAATACAGGAGCAGCAGATTTCTTAGAGTATAGAACGCTGATGGTATCGAGACAGGGTGTGCCGCACTCTAATTAGGTGGGCGATCGGTTATAAAGGTGAGATAGTGACACCCTGCGCTTGTTTTAGGCTGTCAGTGACTGGCACAATGCCTGCACAGTCAGCTGGGAGAAAACAAGACGCTTCACAACCGGAAACAAACTGCCGAATGACACTAAGAATAGAACCGTAACACCCGGATCCAAATGCAAAAAAAATGCTCCAAAAGCCAGGAAACGTCATACCTTAAAGGGATGGTGAACCGAAATTTGGATATCAGAAAAACAATGGAGGAGATATGGAGGCGGGACGCTACAATCCCTACAACACTGCTCGTAAGGCGATATCTCGAGTGGACGGCCGTATTTTGAGAAAAGAGGTGGAGATTGAACAAGGCCGACGGGCGTGTGACCGTCGAGATTCCCTAGTTTCCTCCTCTCTTCGCTTCTCTCCCTTAAGGCAGCGAGGCGCCGAGTACCCATGACTCGACAGGCCGTTCCCTCTCCTTCTCGGAGAAACATGACTTCAACAAACCTGTCAAGTGCGCCTCCTTTTCTTGAAAAACACGGTCATCCGTTTGAGATATACGCTGTATGAGATGATGTTTTGGTGTTTGTAGCATGCCGTTGCACTCTTTTTGCCGCGTGTTTTGTGGAATCCAGATTTCAGTTCCAGCATCCTAAGGTCCCGTAGAGACGGTTTCTGAGATCGCCTAAATATGGCGATAACTCACTCTGCCGGCTTTAAGCGCCCTCGAAATCCCTAAATCATGTCGATACGCGGCCGAATTTTCTATTAAAAGAGCAATCAAAGATCGCAACATCACCGAGGTTATCCTTCGACGATGGGAGGAGCATGTTCCGAAACCGGGACCACTGTCAGCCAATACCAAGAGAAAGATCCTGGAGCTTCCTACAGGCGGAACCGCGGAGGGATATATCGAATGCGCGCGGCTCGTTGCCCATACAGCCCGGACTACGATTCAAACCAGCGAGCGCGCGCTCGAGGGCTGACGACCGGACACATCACTCCCGCAGAAGAAAAACAAAACAAAACAAACAAACAAACAAAACTGTGCGTTGTTTTTAGGTGATTATTGCAGTGTTATGTTCCCTTTACGCGAACTCTCGACTACGCTTAATTGCTTTTATCGTCTACAAAAGCATACACATTTTTGTAATAGCAGCGTTTGCAATCTCAACGAAATGTCGCGTTTTCATTGGTCACATGTCGTACTGCAGCTGCCGGAACAACGCTCCTCCCATCGCCGGAGATGACCTCAATGTGTTGCGATCTTTGATTGCTTTTTAGGGAAATAGGGAAATCGGCAGCGCATCGTACATGATTTATGGATTTCTAGGATGCTTAGAGCTCGCAGAGTGCGAGTTATCGCCATATTTCGGCGATCTCGGGAACCTCCTCGGGACACCTTTGAGGAACGCAGGGTGTGACCTATTTATTATGCTCACGCTTTTTATTCGGCGATTTCTTGCTGCGGAGAGCATGCTCAGAGCTATCCATGCGTTTCTTGACTTGTGTGTGACCATTAGCGACGTACGCGATCGAAAGCGTCGCTGTGGTCGAAGTTCACCGATTGGCCAAACGACCTGCATTGTGATAATACCTACCCAATCCTCGGTTCACGGCGAGGCAGATCCTGCCAATCACGGCGAGGCAGAGGCGAATCTTGCCAATCACGGCGAGGCAAATCCTGGTAGTGACGTCATGAAAGGAAACCGTTAGAGGGCGCCACCAAAACACGTGGGCGCTAATAGCAGTGTACATTGTTTTTCTTTTTCTTTTGAAAGAAGCCGAAGTTTTCTATACTACACGGCTGTACTTTAATACTCGATGAGGTTCACACTCCGGAAGGCCGATGATGTACACGCACTTTGCAAGAGATAGAATATGTCGAGAGAACGTTTTTATTTGAGCATTGAAATGTTTTGGCCCGATTTGCTTCTGCGGTGTTTACGAGTCACATGGCATTGCGTGGAAACCTCGCCCGAAATAACGCATCGGTTGCCGGGAGCGACGAGCTCATTGGGCAATTCACTCGCACGATGAAGAGATGCGAACGATTACGCTAAGAAAATTTGAGTTTTCTTTTTCCTTCGATTCGTTTGTGCAATTACTTATGCAACTACTTATGGCTCGTTACAAAAAAAACAGAAGAAGAAAAGGATTGAGTACTTTCGCAGAATTTAAATGAACTTGTGTAAGAGTCTGGCGAACCCGGGACTGGGAATTAATAAAATAACGGACAAATGCGCACACAGTCTCAAGTTTCAGACGGTTTGTGTATTTGTCTGTTATTTTATTCTTAGTCTCGTTTTTTTGTTTTGTTCTTGTTATGGGGTTAATTCACCAGCTCGCCTGAGTGTTTTGACCTTCCTCGAATCTGAAAAGATGTTTTTTTTTCCATAAAAATACAGAAAAAGTACTTCGTAAGTCCGTTATTCTACTCCGTTCCATCGTTAGGATTTCATCAAACTTATACCAAACATACCAACTGCGTGTTATCTGTTTGGAGCGGCCAGTGTCGTAGGCGTTACCGAAGGAAAAAAAGATAACGAAATACGTTACTCGTTACTTGCAAATAAAAATAACGCGTTACCGTCCTACATTACTTCGAAATAATAGAACGTGTTACCGTTACCGATAAAAAACGTAACGCACGTTACATTCGCGTTACTTTTTCTTTAAGGTTTGAATTGACACGTTTTACTGTTTGACGTTACACGATATGCATAAGCGCCATATTTAAAAAAAAAACATTATTGTCCAATGCAGAAAGTAAACATAATTACTTCATATTTGTTTTTTAAGGTTTCACCTAAACACTCAAAAAAAAAGCACAGAAAAATGCAAAAAGAAAATTTCTTAAAAATTTACATGGCTTGGCGCCTAGAAACACGGAAAAAGTTGGAAGTGTAATTTTTTTTAAGTCCTGGGAAGAAAAAGTAACGAGTAACATAACCCCGTTACCCGCTACTGTTTCGTAAATGTAACGAGTACGTTACACGTCACCGAAAAAAGTAACTCGTCTATTGTAACGCGTTACCGCCCAAATTGCAAGGCGTGAAAGTACGCAGGAGAGCTCGTTAGGAAACATGATTAAAAGAAAACCTGAGACTGTCCGTTTTTTTTTTTGTCTCAGTCTCAGTTTTTGTTGTTTTTTTTCAGTGATGTTAAAGCCAACACTGGCTACAGCCCAAACGGGAGAGGTCGCTCGCTCGAGGTAGAAGTCGCGGCTAGACCGGGGGCAGCATAACAGTTTTGCTTGCCGGACGATCTATACGCTTTTCGCCAGTCCGCTCGACGCATACACTCTAAGAAATAGGGGGTGTATAGGCCAGGTACACCCCTTGTCCCATATGTAACACCCCAAAACTACATTTGGACGTTCAGTCCACTGACGTCGAGCTGGCGATACCAACTTTTACGAGCGGCTTGATAGCTGTTGGATATAACGTACTAAATAGCTAATGTGCGTATCAAAGACTATAAAAAAAAAAAACACTGAGGTTTTGCAGCAGGGCCAAAAAAACCTTGATTGTCTTATTGTAGCCTTTAATGCGTACATTAGCTATTTTAATAAGTTGTATCGGTCGACTATCAAGCCGCTCTTGAAAGTTGGTATCGTCGGTTCGACGTCTGTGGACTGAACGTCGAATTGTTGTTTTGGGGTGTTACATATGGGACAAGGGGTGTACCCCTATACACTCCCTATTTCTTAGAGTGTAGGTGAATGCCAAAATGGTCAGTTATTGGACGGCTCATTCTGCAGAAATATAAAATACCCGCAGATTGAGTCATTCAATCACTGTCGGTTTCGGCAGTCACCCATGCACCTTCGAGCGAAAATATGATAGTTTAATGAAACAACAATGGAAGGAAAGAGCGGAGTGCAGGTAGAATAGTCAGCCTTCAGTTTAAACTGCTACTTGGTACGAAAGTAATTAATCAGTGTTTTTCAAATACCTTCCCGGAACGAGAAGCGAAAGAGATACCGATGCTGTTTCTGGGTCGGGGTGTTGCCTTCGAAGGTTTTCAATGAAGACGTTTGCGTACACACACAACGGAGGAAATCTGGTACGCCCTGTCCCAGGTAAGAGCTGATGATTGATTTAGATCCCCCGTGGTCACATTTAAGCCAAGGAGAGAGCAATGAGCATTCTCGGCTGCTGATTGGACATCGAGGATTCCCGCTGGGTGCGCGTAATAGACCAATGAAGACCCATGTGCAGACATTTGTGTTTGTTCGCGATGCGCTCCGTAGTGGTGAGCGGACTCGCAGCGTTGCGAAGAGCGCTTGCGCCTAGCATATACACACAGTTGCGTTGACACGCAGTCGACCGCAGTCAAGAGCCAACCAGAGAGCGCTGTCGTCGCTAGACGGCTCATTCATAGTATGCTGCCTGGACCAGGGGATCGGCGGCCGAGTGGTCTACCGCAGACCAGGCTCGGAACACGTGGAGCGAAAACTCGCGCTGCAGGACTCAGGATCCTGGGTCCACCCCTGCCCGTTTTGATCTGGATGAGCATCGTACCGGAGTGCGGTCGTGTATCACTACTGCGTGGTGCACGTTAAAGACACCCGCAGGCTAGCGGTTGTACCGCACTGGCTAAATTGCTCATCTACTGCTGAGAGACAAGTCGCTTGTTGAAGACAGTCTAACTTCAAGGCTGTGTAAACATACCCCACATACAAATTATTTTACTTTTTATTTTGCCGGAAGCGCGTTTCTGACTGGTGACGTGTTTAGCGTCCTCCTATCCCGCCCCATACATCAAAGGTGCTTCCGAAGGGGCAACAAATGACGTCACAGAAGCCGGGGTGTCATGCTGTTGAACGTCATGATCCTGGCGGCTGGTCGTAGAAACGCCGGCGAAAAGCACGAGCGAATACGAGTGTCGCTGTCGTCGCGGCGTCCCAAATCCTAGCTGCTGAAACTTCAGCGGACTGTCAAACTGGAGAGAGACCTACAGCATAACAGGCGTCTGCCACATCCACCACCACTGCTGGAACGCCGCCAGGATCGCGATGGGCGACAGACACTTCTATGACGTCACCAGGTGGAAATCGAGGGTCCACTTTTTTGGACGCGGTGAACAAACCAGTCAGAGACACCTTCCAGGCAGTCTTGGGCAAGTTACTTTAAAAAATAACGACGTTACTTTTCAGTTACTTTTCTATAACACGAAAAATTTAGGAAAAAACTAGAAAACGCTCCTCACCAAGTTTTATTGCATAAAATTAAAAAGTATGCTTTTGACTTCATACTGTAACTTAGCAGCAGTTTGCTTCTCGAAATTTGTGTCTGAAAGTTTCCCTCGTTTGATGGTGAACACGTCCCTGCCCTTGCTGAACAGACCCCGCGCAACCAGAGCAACAAGCAAACCCCGACTTTTGGCACCACGCCGGAGTAATGGCGCAAATCAAAATACGAAACATTCGCAGTGCCCTCCATGTGTATTGTTGTTTCACGTTTGATTCACCCGATTAAAAACCGTTTGCGCAGAAAAAAGAACTACCGCAACATAGACAGTGCTTCAAGATACTAAGATGTAAGTGTTCAGTCACAAAGTACAAGCGCGTGCGTCATGATAACTAGTTTTTTTTCATCACATCTACACGTGCAATATTCGGGTCGTGACTCGCAAGAAAGAACGCACTCACAAGTTTGTGCAAGGCCAACTTGACACTCGAAATGTCGGAACAGACAATTTGGACAATTTCGACAACTCGTTCCAACGATGGATTATCCATAAACAAGTCCAACTTTCGGGGACACGGCAGTTTAGTTCCAGATTTTAGCGACACGTGGCGTATCGACCTTTACGAATTTTCAAAATGTAGTTTCGCGCGTCGATCACAATCTCGCCCTTCTTTCCCATCCCTCCCCTCACCGTCCTGCTACGGTCCGCCGGTGACCTCCTCGCCTTCTTGCCGCCTTCCGTCTGCTCCTGCGGCCGCGTGCTGCGTCATGGGCAAGACACGTTGGAGAGACCAAAACAATAAAAAAAGTTCGCTTATCGCGGACAATAGGCGCAAACATCGTGGAACAAAAAGAAAGGGTAAAAAAGACGCGGAAAAGATTAAAACTTCGCTGAAAAACTAGATTCATTTGAGAGGCCTATTTCACTGTTGTGTCTAACCATGTCAGGAAGGTACATACAGAAAAAACGCGTTCAAAATCAATCGCTGAGGGCATTCAGTTGTAGGGCTACGCCTTCTGTGCGCGGCTTGTCCTGGCACTGTGGATTGTCCAATTCTCACCGTTCATCCTCCTTTATTGTCTCTCCCCAAGCTGACTCCTCGGCGTTTATTTCGTGTGCTTTAGAGCAAAAACAGAAATGAATATTCAGGGGCAAAATGAATTCAGCGTACCCGCTAAGCAGGCGTGGAAGCATAAAATAATAAAATATGACAAGGAACCAACGTTGCTTTATAAAATAAATGTAAGGGCGCAAATGAGCTAATGTACATTAAACATGATTAAAAACAAAAACGAGACTGCAGGTAACGACACACGCACTCAGAAGTCTCAAACACAGATTAAATTTTATTTTCCAAAACATGGTTAAATAGGAAAAAAAGAAACGAACGAATAAGGGGAAGGAAAAAACCTCTTTCCACAAATGTACATTCCGACTGTATAAGAATTGTATACCGTTATGGGATGTGACATCAGTCGAAGAAAGGGAAAACGATGACCACAAACGTTTGATAAAGGAATCGCTCGCAATACTACGTCACGGAAACGCTATTAATAGGCCTTGGTTTTGTATACCATATATCTTGGAGGATGTCGCGGAGGCCGTCATTTTCCTGGTTACTAACGGAATGTACATTTGTGGAAAGAGGTGTTCTTGGGGGTCTTCCCTTCCCTTTATTAGTTCGTTTTTTTTTCTATTTATCCAGGTTTTGCAAAATAAAATTTCAGCTGTGTTTGAAACCTTTGAGTGTGTGTATACACTATTATACAAAATGGGTGATAACTAATTTCTGACGAGTTTCTAAATATGCCAAATGAACTTCAAGAATATTACAAAAAATAGGACACTTATTTTTAATAAAGTGACGAATTCTAATTGTGTTAATTTGCAACATGTGACACACAATCCGCTAAGCTAACAAACATTTAAAAAAATCGGTGAGCTTTTTTCCGCATCCGCTCAAATGCCGGCGAGCTTTTCTCCGCATCTGCCGGTTTTGCGGTGAGCTTTTCTCCGGTGAGCTTTTTCCCGCCGCCCCTGAACGGGACGCAGCAGATATCGTAGTGGGCAACATAGGATAGTTGCAAAGGGGCCATAGCTGATAGCGGAGCGGGCTTCATATGAACAGCGGAGCATGTCGTAGAGGGGTATTAGAGCGGACCGCATCGGATAGGGAAGCTGACAGTAGCATCGTCTTAAAAATTTCGTCGTAGCGTATAAAAAGGCACCATGAAGTCTCAACAACACCGTCATGTGCGCCACAAACTAACAACGCAGTTTGTAACTTTCGTCGCGCTGTGCGCGAATGCGTCGGCATCCGGGACGTTTGGGCGATAGATCAAAGGGGCGCATTCAATTTCCTAAGTGCGTCTTTTTTTCTTTTTTAATTAGCCGCATTTTTGGCGACCTCCAACCATATTGGCGGCGTGTGCGAACTACAGAGGGCGCTCCTCTAGCTATCATCATCATCGTTTGTTACGTCACGGGTAGGACAGACTGGGACAGACCGCGCATATCTTGGATTCCTCGGCTCGTCAGCTCACTTCCTGCGCTGTTTGGGTAACACGCGGCAAAGCCGGTTTCACACGTTGTGTTTATTTGGCGAAGTGATATTTGTAGTAGGACATTTTACCAAAGTTTGAAACCGAACGTGGCACGCGTAGTCGTGCCAACAAACATTTTGAGCGCTGAGGTGTCGAAGCGCTCGGAAGGTGGTGTGCTGTTCTCTACCCCAGTACAAAAAGCTTGATGATGACAATAGAATATCCTGCACTTTATCCTACTACGACATCTACCACGGCGAGTAGGGTGTATGTTTGATTATGATTCGGACAAAATAAAACTAAGAAAGAATGTCTCATCAAATTGAAAATAGTAAAGCGAAACTCGAGAACCACTTGCGTGTGTAGTAAACACTTCAGTGAAAGCGACTCCGTGTATGCTGTTGGTTCCAATGTGTTCTGTGAATGCTGGTTTCTTATTAGTTCCGTATTGATTCCTTTGTTTAATTTTGTAAACCAGTAAACGACCTTTTCCTTAAAATAACCGGCAGGAAGAAGCAGTGGCTGGCTTCCGTAGTCGTTTCAACTAAATCCTTGCTTATTCACCCGGTCGATGCGAAACGTGCGAGACCCCTCGCGATCTAAGCCTTCAATCTAGTAAGTCGGTGACACTTCAGCGTCCCAAAAAATGAAGAATGCACCTGCTATGAATTACTACCGTGTGTTTGTTTAATATTTGAGGACCCAAATGCGCATAATGCGTGATGCGCTTCTCAGCGAGCAGTTTTAAATTTGTAAGCAATTCTTAATAAACTATAGAATATAACAAAATCAATCACCTGAATTTGCCGGGCCATGGCCGACAATTTAGCAATTTATAAAAATTTCTGCTTTTCTTTCGAGCAAAAGTCGCGATGTGACCAGCTTCTTTGCCGCGTATTCGATTCGGGAGGAGTTAAGCCTCAGTTGCTGGCGAGCATTTGCTCGGCAGCAACTGTCAAGTCACACTTGGATGGAAGCGTCAGTATCGGCCAGCTCAACTAGAACAAGTGTGCAGAGCTTTGCAACACAACTGTGTGCGCGTGCATAGCTAAGAACAGCACGTCATTTACTCGGGTGAATGCAAAACCGTTTTCTACAGCAGCCTCCAAGATCCGAAAAAAAGAAAACCAGCCTTCAGAGAGGCTGTGAATAGCCCTGATGCACGCCGCGCAAGCTGTTATGTGAAGCTCGAGGCTTGTTTTTGAACATTTTTAAGATTTTTCCAATTTCTAATTGCCAATTATATTTTCTTATATAAAAAGCAACTTCGAGGCGCTGTTATTTTCTTTAGAAAGATCACTCACAAAAACGTTATACACGTTTTTTTTTCAAGAAATAAACAGTTTTAATTGGCATAGATGCGAACTATAACATATCCACTTCGTGCTTTGAAATAGCACGTCGTCTGCTCGCATCCTACCAGCCGCGTCACAGGAGGGCGCCCGCGAGGTGGCGCCACCAAAACATCTCGTCGCCAATACGGCTACCGCCTTATAATGGTCCCAAACAGATGGTCCCGGACAAACTGCTCCCGGAAAGGGTGGCCCGAAGTGCTAACCCGAAAGAAAAAAAATGGTCCCAGTGAAAGTTTCCGCATTGTCTGCCTGATCTTCGCCGTTTTTTTTTTTTTTTTAGTGTATCTAGTTTTCTTCGTATTGATCATATCTTACTGAACATCTAAATACGGTATTACAAAACAGATGTGAATTCCGAAACACTAGACGTTTCAGTTTAGCTATTAAATTTTAAACGCTGAAAGCCTGTGAATTGATGAAGCTGGAGGAAACAATCATAGCCACATGTTGAGGAGCAAGTATAGCAGGCATAATGTAGCTAATATCTACAAGAGCACGCAACACAATCTTTTTACCATTCCTACTGCTTTCTGTAGACTCATTCAGCGTGTAACTACTTTTAATGTTATACACATTTATACTGAAAAATACACACCCTTCATTGAATACAGCAAATCCAGACATTGAATCGGAGGTCCTTCCATTCAATGAGGTGATATGTGTGGGGATCGGTGCATAATGCTCACCCACAAAAAGGTCAAGAAATGCAATTTAGTCTTCGACTGACTCGCGAACTAATCGGGAGCTCGCGCTCGTGCCCGCGGTGCGCCCCTGAAAGTCACTGCCGACGTCAGCGCGCAGATTGTTGCCCGCTTGCCACACACTTCACCGAACGCCGTTTCATCGAATCGATCTACAACATTTGGTCAAATGTCGTGAAGGCTGGCATTTTTTCCGATGTTAGAAAGTTAACTAGTAGACCTTGATTTTGTTTTAATCACCATAAATAATTGATTTCGACGGTAAATTTTTCATCACATCTTTGGTGCAATGCGAGACACAAGTAGAGTGGGCATGTAACTCACTGAAAGCCATGCATGGTCGAAGAAACGCTCATAATAGTTTTATAAGATATACGAAAAGGCGCTTGAGTACAGTAAACGATACATTACATGTGTGACCTGTAATCCCAACTTTGTGGCGTGGAGAGAGCAGAGTATTTTGTTGATACGACAACAATCTCCAGAGAGCTTGAGGCTACCTGCTGACGCCGTAAAATCTGAAGCAAGAACGTTTGCACACAGGAACTGTGGGCACGGCGCGTCCGTAGAAACATCTTTCAATTATGCGAAAATTAATTATATGGCTATATTTTTTAAAGTTTTTTAAGTACCGTCGTACTTTTGAAACGTTTGCATGTATGCCCTCATAGGGGCTTGTGATGTATAAATATGAATATATTTTTATTTACGGAACATTCCAGACCTTTTTTGTTTTATTAAGGCAAATATGTTGTTGTAACAACTAAACATTTATATTTTTTTACATTATTTATTTAGTGTAATATTCTAAAATACAGCAAATCTACGTCTTAATTCTGCAGAAATAATTGTTGTCATAAATGAATTTCCTGTCTTGCAAGGGACTCTGGTAGCTAGAAATATCAATATTAAAAAGAATACAGTATTTGCTTGACCCCTTTTTGGCCAGATGCGGGTTTGTGAGTGCTTCGCTGTGCACTTGCCCTGATGGTCATTTATTAATGAGCTTAATTGCCCAGTACTGGTACCGAAATAATAAGTTAATTGGTTAAAGAATCAAGACATTCACTTAAAATTAGAGTCCTCTGTGAGTCACTCATTGCATTATCATAAAAGACACCTACATGGAAAGACTCAAGCTTTACGTAAATGCCTGCTGTCGCTACGTGCTTCCTATGTGTTGGTACGCTTCTTTTTTCTGCGACAACTTGGCGATATCGAAATAAAAACTAGCATCGCCTACAGTGTTATTAAACGGCCCTACGCTCGCAGTGTACGCGCCACTGATATGCCATAGCAGCGATTGCTACGAGTTAAATGCTCAAAATTGGCAAGAAGTCAGTCCGTGAATAATAAATACATTTTAAACTTGTTTCTTTCTATCTGTACTGTCTATTTCTCGAGTCAGGCGGAAGCGTGTGACCCTCCTCGATAATTAAAGTGCGAGTGTGGAAAAAGAGAAAACGGAAAACAATGGCGAGATGGTTAACATGAGAGTAGTAGTAGTAAGCGTTTTATTGAAATTGAAAACCTTTTCAATAAAACGCTTACTACTACTACTCTCAGGTTAACCTTCTCGCCATTGTTTTCCGTTTTCTCTTTTTCCATACTCGCACTATAATTTTCGAGAAGCTTAACCTGAGAGGTTAGTCACGGCTTGCTACTTTGTACAG